>JAMJFZ010003163.1:14340000-14432500 GCA_026225945.1 Cricetomys ansorgei | reverse complement strand
CATGCTTGAAGGAAAAATAAAACAAAATTTGGTGTGATAATAAATTGGATAAATTGGGGGAGATGAAGAGTTATGGGAAATGGGAGAGAGACTGCATCCATTTTATCTGTTTTTCTTCCCACCTATCTTGTTGACTCAATGGAGTATAGCATGCTCCCCATTTCACTCCTGAATTCCAAATAGCTACTCTGAACGCAGATTTCCTAAAATCACGTCAAAAGACTTTAGCTTTGAAGTCATTGAATGTGAAAAAGAGGGACTGGTGTGTGGATGAGGGGAACCATGCCTTCGAAAATGGAAACTCATGTTTGTGAAGGCCCCTTAAGCATATTGGCTAGGACTGACAGACGTAAGCTCCACGAAGACCTCTTGAAAAGGCTGAGAAAGAGAACAAGCATTTCTGGGTACCGATATTCTTTTTACAAGTTTTATTTCTATCTTTAAAAATTTTTTTTAATTTAATTTAATTTTACATGTGTGAGGTTTTTGCCTGTGAGTGATTGTGTACTACATGCATGCAATACCTGCATAGGCCAGGAGATGGCGTCAGATCTTCTGGACCTGGAGCTACAGACAGTTGTGACCCTCTATGTGGGTGATAGCTCCATGTCAAATGATGATGCCAACTTACTTCTCTCTAAGGAGTATGGTGGTACATTGGCCCAACCACATCTGCATCCAGGAAACTGAGATAGCCCATCACCCACATGTACCACTGAGTCTCCAGGATAAGGAAGGACCTCAAAGCTCATCAAAGCATGCATTAATACAGTTACTTGTCCACATAACAATATGTATTCAGTGCCCACCATACATCAGGACCAGACCAGCTTTCGATATTCCGAGCATCTTGAAGTCAACAAAGAGAGGTAACAAGTGAGTCCTTTGTTGACTCTTCCAAAATCAACCTACCATAAACATGCCTGTACTCCACAAACTCAAGCACAGCCACACCCCAAACCAGTGATGATGTCACTCAGGAGCTGGACTAGGGACTCATTTAGAAGGTGATGCCACTTAGAAGATGAGCTATTGCTAACAAGTCTAAGAATTTTGGACTTTACAAAAAAAAAAAAATGGAAAAACTTATATGAAGTAGCCACTCATTTATGTTGTCAAGGAAGGATACTGACCTCCCAATATAATTTATTCTAATTTTCACATTTTAACTAAAAGATTATGAAAAATAACCCCTTCCTCAAAGAAGGTCTGTCTCAAAGTTAGCCACTGAGTAAAACACTCAGCTGTGCGCGTGCGTGCGCGCTATTGTTATTGACACTTCTATTTTCTTCGTAAAGCATTCTAAATGTATAAACACAATCTGAGGAGCACACAGAAGCTACAGGGGGGAACTCTCCAAGAAAGAACCTGGTCTCCCACACTCATAAATGTCGGACCACGGTCAAATTGCTTTCATGTTGCGCACCTGTATTAGAACCAGGAGTTCTGATAGCGTTTATCAGGATTAAGTTGTACATAATCTATATAAAACCCCACACGTTGCCTATAGGCAACAAAAGTCATAGTCCTGACTGTGATGGTATGCCTCCAGAAGGAGTAGATATCCTCCAGGGTCAGGCTTTGGGCCCTGCACTTTAAAGAGAGCTGTAACAAATCTGAAAGTGTCTTTTCCTACCAAACTAACAAGTTAATCTGCTGTTCTTCTGCCCATACTGGCACAAAGCGTGGGCACCTGGATCGGACACAGAGAACAGGCATTCACAACAGAAACACCATCCAGAGTTCCAGCAACTGTTCCAGATTCTGACCTAAGGTCCCACAGAGCGATGCTAAAGGGACAGGAAACAAAATTTCATAGACTCTCAACAATGAACTACAGGCAGCTAAGGGATGCTGAGAGCGGGAGAAATAGTCTTCCTCATGGATGAGCTCCTTAATAGGTTATCCGACATCAAGTGACCAGTCCTGAAATTATATGCATAAAAGTAACACTGAATGAACTGAGAATACTATACTTACACACACACAATGAAAGAAAAAGAGGCCGTGAATTGGCGAGGTAGCAGGGCCCGGGACGTGGGAGAGGTTGGAGGAAGGAAAGGGATAAGGGGAGTGAATGATGCGATTACATTTTAATTAAAATAAGTTTTCCAAATATCTAAACTTCTAAAGAATAAATCAGATATTATTTTCTTTTTAAAAAAAGAGAAACGCAGAATGTGTGGGATTGGAATCTCTTACAGCAGGAAGTAAGGATTCCCGATGTTCGCCATAGAGAGAAATGCTGTACTCACTCTCTGAGCAGCGAAACGAGCATGGCCCTTCACTACACAGCGGGCCACCGTCCCTGTCTCCCAGACTGAGTCCTACTGAAGCGACCCTGATCAGTATAGGGCAAGGGCGCTTAGGAAGGCTGCTTCTGAGAGGTCCATGAGAGCTCCTGTGCAGAGTGGCTTCCCTAGTTTTCCAGCTTTCCAGAAAATCATGCTCGATTGATTGCCTTTCCTGCCTGCACACATGACTTCTCCTCTTAATGGAAACTAAGCCCCGAATATATATCTTCTTAAGAGAACTGCGAGCTAACCGCCCCTCCCCACTTTCCGTCGCCCTGCCCTCGGCTCCGTCCTCTTCTTTACTCTCCAATTCATTTTGGCTCGCTGCACTTGGTTGCGCAACTACTCACACTCCATTCCCGTGTTTATACTATGGGATGGAACATAAATACTGAAGAACGATGTGCAAACCACATATGTGAACACATATGTAAGCACTTTGCAGGTGCTGAGATAGAGCACTGTTGACGTTTGTGACCCAGCATTTCAATCCTACATGTGCAAACTGGAATGTGGAAATAGATGTGTAGACGAGTCTTCACAGCAGTAGGGGATGAGACAACTGTCTTCAGGGAAATAGGAATATGCATCACATACGGTACAGTCCTGTCTGCCCAAGTTTATTCCCTAGCCTTACCATGACACCCAATATCCTTTCTTTATATGATAGCAGTACTGTTACTACTCTCTAAATACTACTAATGTAATTTAGTCTACCTGCTTTTTGAAAGTTTTGTGAAATACAGTCGTACTTTGTATTCCCTTGTGTCTGCCTTTAACTCAACAAAGTGTTTTACGAGATTTATCTCTATTCTTGGGGAGAGCAGGGTTTTACTATTGTAGTTTATTTCTGTTCATTCTGCATGGCGTTTTATTGTATGTGTCGCTTACAATTTATTTACCTGTTCTTTTGTTGATGACTGTTAATATTTCCGTAAATAGTAAGCAGTGGTTCCATAAACATTCTTATAAATGTGTGTACTGTGTGCGTTCTGGGCTATATTCCTAGAAGTCAGATTGATATATTACAGTGTCTATGTATCTTTCATGGTAAAGATTGCTTTCAAAATGAGTTTTTCAACCTTTATACATACAAGCAGCATATTAAGGTTTCTATTTTATTATAGTTTATTGTATTGAAACAGAAGCATATAAAACACTTAATAATATTTATTGGTAATAAATTATAGTCGAAGAACATTATCTAACTTTAAAATGTAATTAAGCTGGGCACTCCTGCTAATCCTGCTTTCTAGGAAAGCAAATGAGGAAAAAAAGAAATAACTTAGCCCAAAGCACACATTTGGATGTGACAGAGTTCAGCTCATGAGCTGGTTCCTAACCACTCTGCTGTGACATCATCTCTCACCCTTATGTGTGTTATGATGATGCTTTTCTTTTCATTTTGCTAACTAAGCAGGCCTATGATACATAGAAGTGCATTTAATTTATGTTTTCTCAAAATAGACAAAATTGAAGAACTTTTCATACTTTATGGAGCATTTGTATATTCCCTTTTGAAAACTTCAAACTAAAGTCCTGGTAGCCCAAGTCTTTATTAACTATTTTATGTCTTTATTTTCAGTTCTTTCTATGTTTAGGAACTGGGACTTTTAGTTTACACAGTATATGTACATATAGGTATACATAGATAAATATAAGTGGCAATTGTCTATTCTAGAGTCTATTGACATTTGGTTAATTGATTTATCTTAACGGCATACGGATTTTAAATAGAATGAATCTGAGATGTCATTTTCCAAATGACAGCTTTCAAGATGTAAAGAATATGTTTTTATTTTACTTTTTTTAATTTTTAAAGTTTACACACATAGTACTTTTGTACATGATGGATTTCATTATTGCGTTTGCATAAAAATTTCCCAAATACATAATAGGCATACTCAAGACTAGTCGAATCCTCACATTACTTCCCTGACCCATGGGAGAAGAGGTAAAGTGGAAGCCACTAGATCTGCCTAGAGAGACTGCAGAGATTCAGATCTGAAGGGGACGGGGCTAGTGACTCCTACATCACCATGCAAGTCATCTTTTGACCTCACAAAACAGAGAGATCTTGGAGAATCGTAGCATAAACTTAACTAGTTATCGCTCCAGTGACAGCTGCTATTTTGGCTACAACTTCACCATGGGAAAATTGACACTTGACACTCAACCTAGGATTTATTAGACAGCTACTAAATATAAAATATATTTACCATTTTTATATCTTTAAGTTGAGTTCACCAGAGTAGTTTTCTTTCATCAGAAAGGTCCATCAGCTCATCTTTACATTGGAGAAATGTTAACTTGTAAACTCTATGCTATTCTTTAGTCTGCCATGGATATGATCACCTTTGGCTCTCACGAGATACCACATCCATCCATCACCTTGATGACAACATGCTGTTAGTTCTATGGAAAGAGAACAACAATTCTGGACTGATTCATAATATGCTTTCATGTCAGAAGTCAGAAAGCAACCACCGTAGTGACATTTCTAGGACTTCAGTAACGGGGAAGCAACTCAAGGTATCCCCTCTTGGTAAAGATGAGATCAAAGTTACAGCAACAAGACATGGTGTCTAGTGGCATATTGCCTTTGGAGGTAATATATACCTCATTAAAATATGGAAGCCCTTTAACAAATAACCTGAAAGGCTTCTAATCTTGAAGAGGAAGCAAAACCAGATGAGGGCCTGCTATAAACGCAGCATGCAAACCATCTGCTAGGTCATTTTGTCCCCGTGACCTGGCAGATCTGAAGAAAAGATGTGAGTTACGGTATGAAGCCTCCGGAATTTGGGGAGAATGTTGGTATTTTTCATAGATAAGTACTCTGATGATACAGTTTTGAGAAGCAGGGTGTTGTTATGGGTGGGAGCTGGGGGGCATATCTGAGGGAGAGGGGAGATTGGGGAACTGGAAGGAATGGAGGGAAGGGAAAAGGGGGATCAGGATGTATTGTGTGAGTTGTGCAAGAGAAGAAAAAATCTCATTTGTGTATACCTATATACATACAATAATGTCTATGAAAAAAGATAGTTTGGGGGTTATGCTTGTCCAGGTGGCTGAATGTTTACTCACGATCACTGAGTTACTATGCAGCTTGAGTAGACCGTGATGAGCCAGTGTGTATGATCCACCAAGCAATGGGAAGGACAAAATGCCCATAGTGTCTACTCTCTTTCCATATCACTGCTGTCACCTCTCCTGAGTCTATGGCATCCTAGGAAATTTCCCTACAGCCCTTAGGTTGAGGGGGAGAAATTTTAGTTTTGTATTATCTGAAAATACAACCCTAAAGTAGACAGGTGTAATATATTCCTTTTCTGAGAGATCTTGGACACTGGGGGAGAGAAATCTCTACAATGGGAAGAACTTTTGAGTAGGTCCATCTGAGAATTCATTTCGTTCGGGAGAACAGATAACCAAGTGTAGCCGAATTCTGAAGAGTGGGTTGTAGCCAACGCTTTGACTAGATGCTTAGGAACCAAGAAATACAATTTAAAAAAAAATGATGACGAGGGCATTCAGGAAGAGGTACGTAGTCAGGCCTGTATGAAACTGCAAAATATCTCGGAAGTGTTTGTGTCCCCCGTGTTCACCAATGGTTGGCCTCAGAAGGCTTTACTAGCCAAGCGGACGGGATGACTGTCTGTGAATGGCCGCCAGCCAGTTCCCCAGCCACCCCATTGCGTCTTCAAACAGCACCATGTATCTTTCTCTCTTCTTCATGAACTTGCAGCACATGACACATCCTTCTGAGCCCCGAAGCACAAGCCTCCATTTCTCTTTCCTTTCTTCTTTCCCTGCTTCTCCCCTCCTCTGTCTTCTCTAGTGACTCTATTTTAATGTGTTTTCTGCTTCACGTCCTGCCACAGTAAAAGTCCTCTTTTCTGTCTTGAACAGTCCACTGTCACACGGAGTCATTGAGTTTTAATTTCAGGCTCTTTATTTTTTTTAAACCGGTTGTTACAGTTCCCCTGATACTTTACCAAATTTTCTGTGTCGCTTCTTATACTTTCCAATCTCACACACATGGCCTCAAGCTCCTCTGCTCTTCTTATTTGCAGACTCCAAATGTAGTGTTGGATAAGAAATCTGATAATGGTAATATTTACTGTTTTTTCTTTCTTCTGCTCACCGCTAATTCTGTCTATTGCCTGTGGCAACTCATTTTCTTGCATGGTTTGGCTACTGTTAATTGTACACTACTTATTGTCTTTGAAGAAAATTATTTACAGGAATTCCTCAAGGCTCAGGATGCAAGTCTTCCTCCAGAAGTAATCTGAATTGTTTTCCTTCCAGGTGTTTAAGGGACCATTAGCAGCTTTAAATTTATAGTTTTGGTTTTTTGCAAACACTGATGATTAAAAAAATACCAGGCATAGCAATGTGGGAAGTAGATGTATCAGCTACATCTCAAGATTGTTTCCTTAATATACAGCCTTCCTAATCTGGCTAATGCCAGTATAAATTCTCTGTAAGTTCTAGGGTTTGGTGGGGAAGGGAACGAACTTACTTCTAGCTCCTTACTCCATAAGGAGTTGATTTCCAGCTCAATCTTCCCCTAAAGGTAAACCTTTGGGGACACCAGTTATAAGATGTATTAATTCTTATTAAATCTTCAACATTAGGAGCAGGTGTCCCACAAAGATCTTTCGATCTGGAGGTGGGGAAGTCCAAGGTCAAGTGCTGCCAGATTCACTATTAGTAGAGGGTGCACATGTATAGGTGGTTGTGATTTTTCTGTGTCCTCATGCAGTAGGGACTGGGATCTTCCTGGGATTTCTTTCACTTTTCCTTAAGCACCTCTTAAAGGCCACACCTCCTGATGCTCTTACATTAGGTATTATTAAGTTTCAGTATATGACTTTGAGTAGGGGTATGAACAACCTTTCTGTACCTCAGATAAAGCAAGGGCTTCTGGGACAAAGCAGGATTTGAGCACCCTACTTACTGTTCCTGGGGATTATCTTCTCATATATCTAATTGATTTTCTTTTTACAATATTGTAATGTCTTTACCATTAAGAAAAAATTTTCACCAGCATTTTTTCCTTGATGTGTGTGTGTGTATGCATATGAGTGTGTGGATGTGTGCCTGTCTGTGCGTGTGTATGGATGCGAGCACGCGTGCACATGTGTGTGTGTGTGTGTGTGTGTGTGTGTGGTAAGTAGCCTAGCCCGTCATGAGTAACCTCTGTAAATTTTCACACTTCTTTCAAAAACAACCTCATTTACACTAGAAAGTTTTGAAACTTTTAAGCAGCCATGAAAAATTTATCATCAAGTCCCCACACTGTAACCCTACATTGTAAACCAATGGCTCACACTAGAGAATTTCCACTGCAATCTTATGTTGAGAACAGTTTTATAAATAACTGTAGAGAGAAAATAAAGCAAACCATTTTGAATGTATTCTGCTCTGGCATTGATTTATAATAAGAGCAATTAGCTCTTCCTGACTAGAGGCGTCTATCTGCCTCCCACTCCATGCTGGTTTTGAAAGCTGAGTGATTTGTGAATATTCCTTCTGTGGTGGGAGAAGCATTGTGACAACTTCAGAGGGGAAGTGTTCACATCACGTGATAGGCAGTTCAAGGGAATGGAATTATTTAACGCGGTCGTTCTGTATACTGCACAGGAGCATCACAGTTTGTGTTTTCATTGACATCTGCATGCAAAACCGGCAAAGGGATTAAAACAAAGGTCAAGGTAAAAGGCTAAATAAAGGGAAGACCACCTAGGGTGGGAAAGGCTACTTAACAAAGACAATGTTCACAGGGGCAGTGCCACTAACTGGATTTTTGTCTTGGTTTCTGGAGTTAGATTGTCACAGAAGGAAAAGTACAACTTCTCCAGGGACATGCCAAGATGGACTGGGGAAAAAATCCTAAGGCCTCAACCTCCACCAAGAACTACAGGCAACTGATGAAAGCTGGGAGAGGGAGAGATGCTTCCAACAGCAACTGGTTGCCCAGTGCCAAATGGGCAGCTCTGAAAACACACATACACACAGCATTTTACAGGCCGAGCAGATTATTTTTATGAATATGTATGGATCTGCATATACATATGTACCGAAATAATAGTTAGTGAAAAACGAGGCCATGAATTTGAAGAAGAGTGGGGAGGATGGGTTGGGGGAGGGGTTCAGAGTGGGAAAGGGAAAGGAGAAATGTTGCAATTAATCTTTAAAAAAAAAACTTTCTTCGTGAAGTGCTATTGAACAACGGATATTGCATCATAATACGTAAGTATTCTGGCACTCTGACACAGTATGAAATAGTGAATACTACTATATGGGATTTTCCTGTTCCCATTATGACAGAATAAAAACAGAGTGTTTAAGGGTAGTTTAAAGAATTTAACTTTTAAAAGGAAATGGTTCTGTGGAATTTATTTTGTAAAGTTCCTCCTTAGTGGTGGCATCCCGTTATTTGTCCTATTAGACAGGGTGCAAGGCTTGAATTCATACCAATAGACTTATTCAGTGTGTGCTCTTTGGGAAAAACAAATTCTCCTTAGTTTCTTCATTCATTCAGTCATGAAGTACCCTCCAGTAAGTTGATGATGCCGCAGAGAAGAGAACAGTGTCAACAGGATTGCAAGTTTACTTTAAGGGTATTTGTAAGAATTAAAGGAAATTATATGCAAAGCGATTAGCAGAATATTTGGTTACTGTTATTATAATTATGTAAAGAGTTTGTCTTAAAGGAGTAAGTAAATAAGATAATAGTTAAAAACCAACAGGAATTTTCACTAATGTAAATAAACATAGTTATTGCAGTGATTATAAGACTTCCATTATGCTCTCTTTCTGCACCCCCCACCTTCTCTTTTATAATGCTGAGATTAAATTCAATGCTTTGCACATGCTAAAGCTACCAGTGAGCTGTTTCTCCTGTGGAAGACTGCCATTCATACAGTCTTTCCCCAACACTCACCTGTCCAGTTAAGATATTCCCCACCCACCATCCCCTTCCAAACAAACAAGCAATAATAATACAAAGCCTGTTATTTGATACTGAGACAATGCGCAAAAGCCAGGGAAGACAGAATTATATTGATTCATCCAAGAACGAAACTAAAACACTACATGAGCCTATTCGTATGTGGAATTTACAAAAACTGATCTCACAAAACTGTAAAGTAAAATAGGATATTGTGGTCTGGGGGAATCGGAAAGGGGGATTTGTGTAGAGAGATTGACTAAAGGAACAAAACTTCAGTAAGGTTGATAGATAACTGGTAGGGATCTGTTGTATAGTAGTTTATAATAATAATAATGATAATAATAATAATAATAATAATAATGATAATAATAATAGTAGCAATTATATATATATTAAATGCTAACAATATGAATGTCAAGTGTTCTCATTATGAAATCATGATAGAAATGAGTGAAGCTGTGCACATCAGGGCGCTAGGCAAGAATGTTCAGCAACTGTCCTGTCTACCATACAGGGACCTGGACCACGTGATTAGCTGCTCTAATACATAAATTCTAATGTACAGCCAGGAGAACACAACAATGATTTCTACATTGTGTGTGTGTGTGTGTGTGTGTGTGTGTGTGTGTGTGTGTGTGAAAGAGAGAGGTGGTAAGAGAGAGAGGTGGGGAAAACCTTCCATGTTGGTACTTGCATTTTTTCTTGTTTGAAGAGGGCTCTTTTTTGTTTGTTCACTTGAGAAAACAGGCTGCTGGCCCATGAACTTCTGGAGATTACTTTTCTCCATCTTCCAACAGGAGCACTGGGATTACAGATTACAGATGGGTGCTATTGTGTCTGGCTTTTTTCTGTGGGCTCTGGAGATTTGAACCTGGGTTCTCATGCTTGCATGCCAGTGCTTCTAATTACTGAGCCAAGTCACCAGTGCCACAAGTTCTTTTCCGATTATAAGGTACAGAGAAATCTCAGCTATAGCAATTATAAACAAAACAAATGTTTGTTGAGCAGTATGACATTCCCTGTGAAAATGAAGTGTCTTATGTGTTCTTTGAATTAAAATGACAAAAAAATGAAATTGAAACAGAATAAAGCTTAAATTAAACAGCCTTTGCTGACAGGAAAGCATATTTGCTGACAATGTATAGTAGCTGTAGAACCAAAACAGCTATTACATCAAAGTTAACTCAGTAGATTCCGAGGCAATAGAATAAAACATATTAACAGCTCAGCAAAATTTAATTGAATGTCACAGCAGATAAAACAGAGGTCTGTGATGAATGCTGAGAACGCTTATGGATGATCCCAATATGAAGGTTCGATTCTGGATGTCAAGAGCTGGGGGGGGGGGTATCCTACTTTGTATGTGCTGAGTTTGTTAAATAAGTTAATTTCCCACTAATAGGGAGGCATCAGTGTGTGGCTGCAAACTTCACCCTGAATGTGTGAGTCTTACACACCCTAGAGGAGATCAGCCCTTACTTCCCAGGAGCCTCTCTGCTCATGAGTCCATTGACTGCCTTTGACAGTCCCAGCTTGACCTGGATCTGCACACTCTGAATACTTACTAACAGTACAAACTTGATCATGTTATTTAACTTGTTGGACATCCAACATGAGCTTAATAAATGTGTCACTGTGGTATTGTTCTGTGTTATCTTTTTGGCTTAGCCTTAGCTTGAAACATGCATTTGGGAATAGTCTTGTTTCCATCTGTTATTTTGATTGCTTCCTGATAGTTTGTAGAGTAGATAGATATTCTTGCCTTGAATCTAGATGGTGTGCTCCATTCCTTTATCTTGTCCTCTCTGTTTCTTATTCTTGGCAGTTCTGTTTCTTACTGATTGACACATAAGTAGGTAGCGACGTTTACATTATGACCAAGCACATTGAAAAAAAAGTCTTCTAAAGCAGTGATTCTTAACCTGTGGGTCAGGATCCCTTTGGGAGTTGAATGAGTCATTCACAGGGGTCACCAAAGACCACCTGCGTATGAGATATTTACATTATGATTCATAATAGTAGCAAAACTACAGTTTTGAAGTTATGAAAGTAGCAACAACCATAATTAATGGTCTGAGGATCATATCACCACAGCATGAGGAATTGTATTAAAGGGTTATAGCATTAAGAAGGTTGAGAACATCTTTAGAATCTAAAGGGTAACAAGTCTTTCTCAATCAAACCTAGATGTATAATGTCAAAAGTATTTTCACTATTAAAAAATTCCAAAATAGGTTGGACTAGTCAATGCTAGGTTAGTATTGAATGTCAACTTGGAAAGATTTGGAATCCCCTAGAAGACAAGCCCCACATGGTGCATTGTTATTTAGGTTAGGCTGGCTGTGAGCATGTCTGTGAGAGGTTATCTTTGTTGAGTTACTTTAGGTGGAAAGGTCAACCTTAAAGTGTCTATCTAGACCCTTCTCTGGGCTTGGTCTTTGATCACATAAAAAAGAGGAATCTAGAAGAGCCTCAGTCTTCTTGCTGTGAATGTAATGAGACCAGCTGCCTCATGCTGCTGGTTTTCTTACTGCCAGTGAGAATAAAATAAGTTTAAGAACCAAATCCTTAAACTGTGAGCTAAAATAAACCCTCTATTTTTGCATTATTTTGTAAAATAATTTTACCACAACAGTGAAAAAGAAACTAAGGCAAATGTCACTTCTGATCTGTAGTGCAAATTTTAACTGCAGCTGCCTCTCTAAGCATCTGAAAAGAATTTGGACCTACTAACATTTGCCATACAGATGTCGACATACTTTGTCTCTGTCATGAGTCACAAAAGGCTCATAATACCTTCTTCTTTGTCTCTCTGTGTTACTTCCTTTGTCCATCTGTAGGGAGCTTCAGGGAAATCACCCACAAAACGGACATTGCTCACATATGTGATGCTTCTTTGTAGAGCCATAAAAGATGAAGCATTATGACTGGAATTTTTAAAGAAGGAAAACACATTATTGAATATATTTTTGAAAGACAGTGCATATGCTAAGAAAAATAAGAAGATTATTAATTCTTTCTTGGCAGTAACCTTTCTCTAGAAAACCTACATAAATGCTATGAGGAGAAATTTCCACATTTGCCCATCAAAGGAAATAAAATGAGATTGAAGTTACACTTCATTCTGGAGCTACAATATTGGCTCATGAACCATCAACAAATCACCTGAGAATGTCATCTTCAACCTGCTGCAACTCCTTCTTAGAGAATCTGGGTTGTGTGGTGAAGGCCATTCATCTCTGACTAGTGGAATGCAGGGGACCAACAAGCACTGGACACCCCAAGATTTCTACTGTAGAACAGACGGGCAAGAAAGTAGAGTGAAAAGTAGGGGAGCTCATGAGCCCCTTCTGCTCCATGCCAGGTGACCCAAGATGTCAATCTCTGTGCAGTGAGAGAGAGCAGTGACTGTCTTCTCTGGAGAAAACAGGCAACCAAAGGCATGAAGTTTCAAAATCGCATAGTTAGGACTCTTATGGTAAAACCTGGGCGGGGCGGGGTGCATATGCTTTCAGGCTTTATGGACAGTGTCTGCTATTGCAACTGAACTGGGCTCTTCTTAATGAGTAAAACTTATGCATCTTTCCAAAAAGGCCTCTCGTTAAAACCCTACCCAGAATATATTCAAGAACTATTGCACACTCCTGATGGAATGGCAAGAAAATCAGTATTTATGATCTTCTTTTGGTTCTCTGTTTACTACCTCTTTTCCTGTAACCTATGCATCTGTGAAAAATCTGGCTTCTAGTAATGGAAAAATCATTTGGAGTTATCCTGTAAAACCCCAAATTGAATGATGTCTTCCTAAGCCTTCATTAATCCTCGGGTTGAAGGGACAATATGTTTTGCTGAAATAATTTGTCGTGAGTTCATGATAGCAGCCTCCTGGTTTCTGCATTCAGTGACCCTTCTACTTATGTTCAGTCAGCTGTCTACTAAGTTACAAATCAGTTGTGGGTTTTGCTTCTCTGGTTTTAATTGTCTCCATGGATGGTGTCTTCAACCATAGTGGCACTATAACAAAAGATGTATGAACTTCACCTCATCCTTCCCTGTTCGTCTCCGAATCCTAACTGTCCCTTCAACCATCTCCTCCATCAAATCAGCACTGGTCAAGTTCTCAGCTCCTTTTCATAATGCAAAGGTTCTGATACTGAAGTGCATCCTTTGGTTTATAGATGATAACCTTTCTGTCTTCATTTCTAGGATGCTTTCTGTTTTCAATGTCTTTCATATCGATTGATAGTTTCTCAAAATGTAGAGCTGTAGGTTGACAGCTATCTCTCTTCCCACTCCTGAAGATGTTATTGCATCTCCTGTGGTTCCTTTGTTGCTGGAGAGAAGTCTTCTGAAAACCAAATTGTCATGTTGTCAAGGCAGTCTTCTGTTCTTTAATCACGTTTAACCCTTGGTACCTGAGGCTCTATGGTTTCACCAGGATGTACCTGTTCTTGTGGATGTGCATCTGTTTTGTCTCAGTGCTGATACCTCAAGCTCAGTGCTCAGTACCTCAAGCTGAGTGAGTACATGTCTCATGCTTCCTCCTTTTATTCTGGAAAATCATTAACTATTTTCTGTCTAGTCACTGCCTCTATCCAATGGCAGTTGTTACTGTTCCAAGTGCTATTTACCTGTGGCCTTCAGAAAGAAAAATGCTGTGCTTTCCTATTCTCCTGCCTGCATTCTTGATTGACTTGCTGTCCATTGTTGTATAATAAATAACTCTAAACCTATAGGCTCAGATCATACAATTACTCAGTTACACACACACACACACACACACACACACACACACACTCTCTCTCTCACACACACTCTCTCTCACACACACACTCACACACACACACACACTCTCTCTCACACACACTCACATACACTCACACACACTCACACACACACACTCATTCACACACACACAAACACACACACACTCACACACACTCTCACACACACACACTCACACACACACTCTCTCTCACACACACTCACACACACACTCACACACACTCACACACACTCACACACACACAAAACAACACACACTCATACACAAACACACACACACACTCACACACACTCTCTCACACACACACACTCACACACACACACTCACACACACACAAACAACACACACTCACACACACTCACACACACACAAACAACACACACTCACACACAAACACACACACACACACACTCACACACAAACACACACACACACTCACACACACAAACACACACTCACACACACAAACACACACACACTCACACACACACTCTCACACACACACTCACACACACACACACAGTGTCTATTTCTTACTCTTGCTTTAAGATTATAGACCCTCATTACACTTCTTCAAACACATCAAAATTTAACAACATGGATAATTTCAGGTTTCCATGAGTATTTCCTAAACACATTCTTTTAAAAGAAATCTTTAGTTGCATATTTTCAACTTTCAACACTAAGCAGGTCACAGACACTTCACATTTCAGATATATTGATGGTGGGTAATTGCTCAGCTGCGTGGAAGAGGTCCTTGACATTTGCTTGGTTTTTCTTTCGTGTTTTGTTCATGAGAGGTACATGAGAATAAGATTTTTAATGTTACTTTTGTAGAAATGTTTCCTGTTACTATCCCTCAGGGTTTGGGTTTCTGTTTCTCCAAACTTTTTTATATCATATCTCTGCGCACATAGTTTTATTCTCCACTGAAAATTAATATTCAAGAAAATAGACCACTCTTTGTATTTACATACCAAAATATTTTACTCTTTTCCTCCCTACAGATTCTCATCTTTTCTGTCTGGAAAGGTACTTTTATATGCTGACATTGATTATGATTTCTCTTTCATTTGATTTGTTTTATCTTTTAAGAATGGCTTAGTATAAATGTTTTGGATCGCTTACCTGTATTTTTTGTATCTATACTCACAAATATCAATTTTTTTCTAATTTCTGTAAAGACAGAAAGGCTAAAATTGGAAGTAAATTCCCTGCTCCCTAGCAATTAGATCCTGATGTTGGATTTGAAATGTCTTATATAAACATTTGGTGTCTAATTCTTTACGACAGTGAACTGCTAATGACCAGATATGTGAGGGAGCTGCGGAAATAATAGTTTCCTACTTAAAAGACAGCAAGAAACCAGGCTTTGCCCTCAGATATGGACTCTCCAGAAGCATCCCATGAAATAGGACTGAATGATCCCCGCCCAGCTATGATGGAAGACTCTCCCTAGCCACAGAAGGGGGTGGATACCTGCTCAGGGAGCCCACTCACCACAGCTATGCTGCAATGCACTTAATGAATGGGCCACTTCTGTATTTTTCTGACTTTTTGGAAAGTTAACTTACACTCTGTTCACCACTGGTCTGCCACTGACACACATGCACGAGAATTTCGTCCAGTTTTTCTGGAAGAAAGCTTGAAGGTGTTTGTTTTGGGTATGCCACTGACTCGCTGACTCCAGGAAAGATTTTAACCCTGCTCTAAAATTATTGAAAATGTCAAAAAGACCATGGTATGTATTCACTTACAAGTGGATATTAGCTGTTAAGTAAAGGATAGTCGTGTACAATTCCCAGAGATGCTAGGTAACAAGGAAGGCTCCAGGAGGATGCACAGATTTCCCTGGGAAGGGGAAACAGAACAGATTTTTCAGGTGGACTGGGGGAAGGTGGGAGTGGGGAAAGGAGGAATCAGTTGGGGGGAACAGAGTCGACAGAGAGACAATGGGAATTGGGGGGCATTTTGGAGGAGATGTGGAAATTAGTGCAGTGGAAACTCCTGGAACCTGCAAGGGTGACCACAGAAAGGTCTCCTAGTAAAGGAGGATACTGATCCTGAACCAGCCATCTTCTGTAACCAGGCGAGGCTTCCAGCGATGGGACTAGGCCACCAACCCATCCACAAAATCTTTCACCTGCAATCTGTCCTGCCTGCAGGCTGTGCTGGGGTAGTGGTAGCGCAGAACTAGGGGCAGTAGCTAACTAGTGACTGGTCTGACTTGAGACCCAAGCCATGAGAGGTAGCTCAAGCCAATACTGCCTGCTTAGCCAGGAATTGGAGGCTGGATAGCCCTTAGATCTAGGGTAGAACCAAATGCGATTGACAAAGAAAAAAAAATCATTGAAATATGATATGATTTTCTGCTACACTCATAGATCAGTGCCTAGCTCATTGTCCATCAGAGAGGCTTTTCCTGGCAGCTCGCGGGATGATGAGGAGAAAAGATTATAAGAACCAGAGTGGGCCTCGGTGGTCAGGAGAACATGCGCCACAGAATCAACTAAGCGGGGCTCATAGGGACTCACAGACAACGAGGCAGCAATCACGGAGCCTGCATGGGCCTGTGCGAGGTCACTGCATATATGCTATGATTGCTAGTTTGGTGGGTTTTCGGAACTCCTAACAGTAGGAGTGCCTCTGACCCTTTTTCCTGCTCTTGGGACCATTTTCTTCCTACTGGGTTGCCCTGTCCACCCTTCAAATGAGGTTTGTGTCTAGTCTTGTTGTATCTTGTTATACCATGTTGATATCCCTGGGAGGCCTGCTCAGACAGGGAGTGGAAATGGGGGAGGGGAGAGTTTTGGGAGACTGGGAGGGATGGAGGAAGGGGAAACAGGAGTCAGGATGTCTTATAGGAGACAAGAAAAAAATTTAAAAGTTAATAAAAAAGTACAAAAAAAAAACTCTAAAAAAGAAAGAAAAAGAAAAAGGAAGAAAGGAAGAAAGGGACAATATCTTTAAAGTGCTTAATTTTTCAAATTTCTGTTCTTTCCTTATGCTTTTGAGTGTGCTCCATTCTGATTCAAAGTAGCTCATGTGCAAAATCCCTGCTGGGCTAGGGTTTGCAGATTAGCTGCTAGCCTCGCCTGCAGAAGGCTACCTGCACCCCTGTGCACGTGCCGCAGGAAATGTCTCCTCCAGCCTGTGCAGCCCTAGCTCAGCGTTTTATACCTCCGGATCATTCACCTGTCACTGAGGTGGAACGTTCTGGTCTTCCGACTGGGTTCTCTTCCGTACACGTCCTCAGCCATGCTTTAGTTGTTTATAATCAGGTGCAATCTGTAACAAATTGTACTGTAGTGAGTTTCATGCCTGCGGCCATTTCTGTGTCTGTTTCTACTTAAGAGCTTCACCTAAAAAGTAATTTTCTTAGGATGCAAATGCCAACGTCCATCTCTCTCTGTCTCTCTCTCTCTGCTGATCTTTTCACAGAGGAGCCAGTGGGTAGTTGGACAGTGGTGGCATATACCTTTAACCCCAGCACTCAGGAGGCAGAGGCAGGTGAGCTCTGTGAGTTCCAGGCCAGCCTGGTCTACAGATTGAGTTCCAGGACAGCCAGAGTTACGACAGAGAAACCCTGTCTCAAAAAAACCAGGGGGGTAAAAAAAAAGCAAGGGAGCACGTGTGAGAGAAAGACATGAGTAGTTGAGGAAATAGGGACACAATACCCACCATCTCTAAATACTGAAGGGCAGGTGCCAAGTCTGATTAACGTAATATCCATTTCAAACACGTAGCAGAAGGCTCAACCCAACCTGCTCCTCCACGTTTCATTTCTCAGTGTCCTTCTAATTCAGAGGAGACTGCATGTGGGTTCCTGATGGCACTTCTTCATCTTGCTGCAAAATTAACACGCGTTTCACTTCTGCGTTTATTTCTTAACTATCAGTAATTATTGTCTTCTGTAAGATCTGACTTGTAATTTATTTGCAAGTTAGCACACGGCCTCTCATGATTTGAACCCTAGTGTCAGAGGCTTCTATGTTCAGGTATAGATAGTAGATTAATTAGTTGTCATAGCCATTTTAGTGTCTGTGTGGAAATAATTGATATACCCTAAATGAAACACATTTGCTGTGTGGAGAACACCAGTGTCAGGAGAGTCAAGTTTTTATCCCTGTTTATTAATTATGTGACCTCTGGCAAGTCACTTAGACCTTTGAAAATTTATTTGTTCACACAATAATGAACTTGCTTATTCCAAAAACCTCACAACACAGGAACAAGTAGGTGAATTCATATATAAACCCCATCAGAGCCATGAGCACAGCAGACCATCACCTTGCTTCTCTCACACCCACGGCTCTGGCTACATCAGCACCTTCTAGAAACTGGGAGAAAATTGAACTAGCTAGATGTAGAGGTGATTTTTAATAATCAGTGACTATTTTTGATCATTATTGAATACGGCTTTAGTTATAAAGAAGTAAATGGCAGCCATGAGTTCTCTGGCCTCTGCCATTAAAGAATAAGGCACTTTATACCATTTTACAAACTCTTAGGTTTATGAGTTTTTCCTCCTGTTACTTCATGCGACTCTATAGAGTTTCGCTCAAGTTTTATTTATTCTTACTGATAAAAGTGTGATTTTTTTTTCAAATTGTAGCTGTACTCGATTTTGGAGGCAGAAAGAAGAGAACGCAGGATGAGATGAAAGCCACAGATAAACTTTTATTATATTAAACTTGGTTGGGGGAAAATAATAGGTAGCTAAAACGGGAAAATGTCATATAGAAAAGTAGGAAATGGAAAACTGGGTCTTAAATTGTCTTTAAGCTAATTGGATACAGACTTCTAAATAGTCACAATTTAACGGTTAATAAACACCACGGGCATCTTATAGTGTAATGAAAAGGAACCAGCATATAAGGAGAAACTAATTTGGAGTATAGCAATTTTAAGGACATGTAAATAAATAGCACATCAATCAAGCCTTTTAGATTTAACTGGTGTATAATACAATCCTATGAAGGAAGAGAATTATTGAAGCTCTGGGCTTTGACTTCTAGTGTCTTAGGGTAGCATGTGAAGTGGAGTGCCAAACGTTTTGTGTTTTATTTATTTGTGTCTTTGTGTGTGTGTGCATGAGTGTGTGTGAATGTGTATGTGTGTGTGTGTGTGTGTGTGTGCGCACAACTGCATGTTTGTGGGTGTGTCTGCGTCCACCATGTGGGTTCCAGGGATGAAATGCAATCTCTTAGGCTTGGTGGCAGCACCTTTACCCACTAAAGCATCTCGGTGGCTTTGTTTCTGTCAGGAGGCTATCCCGAGGCTTTGCCGTGGAAGCCAAAGTGTCTTTCAAACAAGACTGATGAGAATACAGTAGCATATCAGAGGTTATTGCACTTACTTGTCCCCGCATGCCTTTGGATCTTTTCCATAGAATAAAATTAGAGGAGTTTCAAGTTTCTCCAGAAATGCTTCAACAAATGAAAAAGAATATACTTAATGTTGTTCACATTCCAGACAGATGCACATACCCAGTCAGAAATCCAGCATCTTAACTGAGGTTTTGCCATAATGTCCTTGATGTACTAAGATAATAAAAGCTTAAGGGGAAAGAATTAACCAAGTGGAAAAGCTAGTGGAAAGAAAGAGCAGATGACAGAATGTCAAGTCTGGGCTTCCACAGAGACAGAAAGTGGCTCAGTCTTAATGGGTTTCGCTTGGTTGAGACTGAAGAATGATAGTCATTGGTAGCCTTCATTTGCTTCGGGCTTCCATCTTGCTCGAATAACTTGCCCCTAGAACTGTAGAATTGCCTGGAAACTGGAGGGGAGTTGCAATACAAGCTCTGCACAGCTATGTTCATAGATATAAGTTTGGTGCAGCTCCCAGCGAACTGACTCAACTGTGGAAATGACATTATTTATTGGTTTGGAGCACTAAGAAGAATTTACAATCTGAGATGTGTCACGAAAGAATAACTTCTCTTGGTGATCAGGGCCAGGACTGTTCTCACTCGGGATCTGTGCCTAAAATGTACCAGGCTCTTAGCAGGAACTTGATACATATTATCTGACAAAGGAAAAGCTGTCAAAACCATCTCAACAAAGTTTTATGCAGACAGTCGTTGAAGGTGTCTACTCTGCTTGGCTTCAAGGCCTGGACCAAACAGTCAAATGTCCATGGACAAATTCCTGGATGACTAAAAATTATTTCTAACGTCAGAATCCACACAATAGAGTTAAATCATTGCAAGGATTAAGTGATTTTATATATTTTGAATAGTGCCTGAGAAAGTAATGCGCTCTACGCGTGTTTGCAGTTGTTATGGATATAGTTTCCAGAGACGTAAGTATGGATACCAAACACAGTTGAGCCAACCTGCATGTAACACACAAAGACAGGCATGAGATACGAAGTATATATTTCACTAATGAAATGGTGCATTTATCACTATAGAATATTTTTGTAATTGTTTTATATTTGTCTTTCAAAATATTTTTATTGGATTTATTTATTTGCTGAGGCAGGGCTGAACTGCCATGGTGTACACGTGAAGGTCAGAGAACAATTTTTGAGAGTCTACCATGTGCCGCCTGGACATTGACATTTAGGTAGCCGGGTTACAGGTAGACTGGTTATAGGTGGCTTTACCCATCTTGCTGGGTCTGCATCTGCCTTTTATAAAATGGCTTTCTTACTGTCCCTACAATACACAAACACATGCTCTTACATATTTACATAAATTAGGTCGGTAAAATTTATAGTTAGGCTTGCATAACCAATCATAACACCAGGATTCATCAAGTTTGTAGTTATGTTTTATAATCTATTGTAGCATTGTGTTGATAATTATTGTTAAAGCAATATTCCCTTAGGAGAAAAAGCCTTTGCTTCTTGAATTTGTACAATATACAGTGAGTGTAATGAATAGGGATTCAGGCAGCTACCTCTCAGAGCAATAAGAGGAAAGAATATCTACTCAAACAAACTCAATTAATTAAAACTGCTTATGAAGCACATTACATTTTGTAGAATACATGATAACTTAACAATAAGTTGCAAATCTTTGCAATGTCTCAGTACATTTGGAAAAAGCAGTGAACATCTTTTATTCACAGTGTGTTTTTCTTATATTGTCTGCCCTTTCCCACCCTTCTTATTAATCAACATATTCTGAAGCACTTTCTTAGTCATGCCTCTATTTCTGTTTGCGGGAAACTCTTGGATCATATTCCTTGTGATTTCTGAGTATTTCCTTTACGAGTGTAGATGCTGAACTTCCTGAGTTGTTTGCGCAGTGCGTGGGCTCATCGCGGCTGCTCCAGCTTGTCACTCTTCGGGTCAGTCTGGGAACAGTAGGCCTATCTGATGTTGCATGCTGAGGGAGGCAATGTCTTTGCCAAGCAGTTAAATCTCCCACTGGAGATTTAAGCTGAAAAGCAAACTACATTCCTCGTTTGCATGGTGCTGGGTGTACTTCTGATGAGTATTCGCCATATTCCATCTGCAATCCGGATCTTACGTGTCTAGTACTTTCTTTCCTACAAAGAGATGTCAGTTGACAAACTATATTTTGAAGATTTTTTTTTTCATTTTACAAATGAAGTGTATGTTATAACCTATCATAAAAACAAAGCTGTTCAGAGTCTGTTCTCATTTTGCCGACAGACATGAAATACAGAGGAGACAAAAAAAAATAAGGAAAAGTAAATCTATGCTCGCAGACAACAACGAAATCATATGGATCCGTTTGGTTTCTCATGGTTACAACCTATGTAGATGAAATAATATAACAATTTGGTATTCCATGAACATAACTAGGAAATATGTTCAGCGTGCTAATTTTTATAATTGCAGCTTCTCCATGAGGATGATGTTTAAGCTCATCTCTGTGAATGATGCATTCTCTCAGATCTTTAATCAGGGTCCATGATTCATCTCATCAGTGTACTGAAATACGTGCCATCAAAGCCTAACACGCTGTAGATCATCCTGCTGACAGGAGCCCCGTAAACCAATGACGTGTTGGACATCAATCACTCTGTCTTCTGTTTTGCCTTGAACAGAAACACCAACAGCCATTGAAAAGAAACACGAAAAGAAAGTAACAGCTGGAAGAGGAAACACCAAGCTCGCTTCACTAGAGACCATTTACTGTTAACTAGGCACTTCTTGTGGAAACGGAGCTTGTCCAAGAGATTTATTCCCCAATGATGGGTCATAGGAGAAATGTGTAAGTATTAAAGTTTTGAGCTTTGAAACATGATTTTTCTAATTACTAGTTTTTTTCTATTTTTGCTGACAAATAAAAACTTTTTTATGTTTTATGGTAAAAGTGTATTTTATACATTTTACATGTGTGTAAAATGATCAAAGCAGTGTAATCATCCGTCAGTTCAAATATTGATCATTTATTCGGAGGGAAAATATTAAACATCTCTTTTTCAAATTACTTTGAAATATGCAACAGAACAAGTTCCACAGTCAGATTGCCATGCCATAGAAAAGCAGAGCATGCTGTCTCTCCCACTGTAACACGGCAGCATCAACAATCCCTGCTCACGCGTGCCTCCTCCCTGCCACTGCTGACTGTGAAAGAGACTCTATGCTGAAACAATACTCTGCAGTGTCTGGATCCCACAGTGAGGACCGCTCTAGGAGGCAAGCACCGCATGCCTCTCACCCAGTGAGATCCTACCCACTGCTGAACATTTATGGTCTTCCCACTAAAGTCAACTTGGATCACACATTTATTTTCTTAAAAAAACAAAACAAAACCCATAATTGTATTTTCACTTGCTGCAAAGTGCTAGTTTCTATTTTACAGTTCAAGGATCCAAGTCCTCTAGACCCTAAGGAGTACACCTCTTATCTCTTGGTCTTTTCTCCCTTCTCAGGCTCTACATAAACTCAATAATTTCCTTAATATGTCCTGTGCCTTTATGTGTTCTCTTTCCTGTGCCTTTTAACCTTGTATTACTATGACAAAATACCTGAGTAACATAAGCGTATATGGAAGAAAGTTTTGTTTTGATTTCTCAACACCAACATTGGGGCTGTGGCCCGGTAGTACATTATGAAAGTATGTAGCAAGGTGGTCATCTTATGAAGACGGGATAGGTGGAGGGAAAGAAGAGTGAGAAGAAGTGGCTGTGGCCTCAGTATCCCTTTCAAAGGCTTACCCCACTGATATGACTCCCACCCATGAGGACCTATTGTCTTAAAACTCTGCTATACCTCCGTGACATCATTGATCAGTGACCAAGTGTGTAACATGGAGACTTTTGGTAGACATAGACACTTATCCAAACCTAATGCTCTCCCTCATGTTCCATCCATGTATGTTGCCAAGGATTACAGCTTTCCTCCACTCAACCTCTGTGTGTTTCAACTGAGGTAACACTTGAGCTTAATCAAACACTGACTTCCCTAAGTACAAAATGATTCTTGTAAGTCTCCACCCATCTTAGTACTTGTGTCCTAAGTTACCATTACTTTCATATCTGTCTCAATTCCCCTTCAAAACCACTAACTTTACAAAAGGACAAACAATAAATCAATTCTCAACCTTTTAGATTTCAAAGTCTAATTTTGAGGAATATTTGCTTCCTGCAATTGCAGTATCTGTCTTTAAGGTTAAAGGGAAAAGTTGGTTATAATGGATTGATTCTCCCTTTCCATGCTCACTTGGATCTGCATTATTAAGAAATGAGAAAACAGAGGAAGATAGAAAGGCATATGTCTCCTTCTGGTTCTGCTTTGGAGTAAATGGTCCAGGTTTCTGCCTTTGTCCCAAAATTACCTTCTATGTGACTAGTTCTTGTGGTTCGTATTTTAAAATGTGTTTAGATTTTAGTAAGAAGTAGATTTAAACAAAAAAGATACTTAATAGTTATCAGAAAAATAATAAAACAGTCTTTTAAATGAGAAAAAGACATAAAATAGAAATGCACCTCCATGCATTTCTGGATATTAACATACAGTATATTAACATACAGCTTAAGACACAAAAAAAACCACAAATGTTTTCAGAGTTGAAACATTCTCACATATATCAATAACCTATTGTTCTCGGTGATCAAGAAATACAGACACATTTGAAAATGCTATTATTAATGAATAAACCTGGGGAGGCTGACATCAAAATCTGAGAATTAAAAAAAAAATGTATACCAAAATAAAAATAGTATTGCAATTATAAATCTCCACATTTGAGGTAGGAGATCATTTTTTATGATTCGAAATAAAATAGGTCCAAGTTTCCCTAAGCAGAGACCACCTCTCCCCAATTTCCAAAACCATTTGTCAACCTGCTTCATACGTCAGCAGCAATGAATTACAGTACGGAAAAATCCCGCTAAAATTGGAGGCAAAGTAAGATTAACGCAGTGGGCCATATCTTGTTCCTGAGAGCTCACCTCCAGCATCAGATTAAAAAAAAATTACTTTTACTACATGGACATTGATGAAAGCAGAATTTGTTCTAGGGAGTTTTCCATCCTTTTAAATCTTTTGGGAGAAATTTTTGAATTATTTTAAGCCAGTAGAATAACAAAGTTCTTACCAGCAAATTTCCCCAGAGCACTGTTAATGTGTAGAAACCTAGGCTCTGTTTTTAAGGGCTCTGTCTTAGAACTGAATGGCTGTGAAATTTGATCTTCTCCAACACATTAAATATCTATGGAGACCCTTATGACTCGTGTTTTAGTAGTAACTTTTATTTGATCTACACTCTTAAGATCATGTATAATATATAACATCCAGGTGTTGTAGAAGCGTATTTTTAGTTGCATTTAAAATATTGTTTTGTGCACTGTTGGCTAAATCTGCCTAGGTCTTGGCATTTTGTATTGTCTGTGGGTGTTGTATTTCTGTGGGGCATGTTTGATTGCTTATGATCTGCACCTGAGGAGTTCTGAAAGAATAAAAACACCTGAGCTCAGATGCTCAGGGTTCACTGTCTAGGTTGGTACTTGCCATGGCGGTGGTTCCTTCTGATGAGATCTGGCAGGGTTTGATTCTATGAGAATATTCGCCTCCTTGTCTTCTTTGGTGAGCAACACAGCAGCCTAACAAACTACAAATGGCATACCCAAAATGGGGCAGGACATCATGCCAGCTAACATCCAATGAGAGACAAGGAAGAAAAAGAAACTCCTCACAGAGTCTAATAAAGTACACTCAGGGCAGCTCCTAGAGGACAGAGATTATGTAAATGCAAAAATAATGAGTAGAAGTCTCCTGAAAAAGGGGAGAGAGAGAAAAAAGGAACTAGTTAGAACAAGGCCTCTATGAAGACAAAAAGCTGTGAAATAAATAAATAAATAAATGAGAAAAAAGGCTCCTAGTTGAGAGCCACAGAATGGAGGCCCTTAGAGATAAAGAATTCAGGTGGGAGCAGGAAAAAGCAAGGTTCTTATTGCTTTTCCTGATCATGGAGCTGATGCTCCCTCCCACTACTAGTGGTAGTGTATTGTTTCACAAACTGAGTTTTCTGATAGCTGTGTGTATGTGTGTGAAGTTCAAAATATTGTGTTTGAGATCTCTGGAAAGGGTTATATGTTTCCTCTTAATGGTGGTGAGAAAGAACTCCAAACTGCCAGAATGTTTCAACCAGAGACTCTTCCCACTGGCCCAGGAACCCCTGCTGTGGAAGCCAACCAAGACTTGGAGCCAAAAAGCTACTCAGTTAAACTGACTAGTTTTTTGTTTTTGTTTTTTTCCTGCAAACCTGACTAAGAGAAAGACAAGCTGTCAAGACACTGGTGATGGTGATGAGAACTTCACCTATGGGGGAACCCATCCTGCAGACAAGGACTAGTTATTTTTCTGCAAACCATGCTCTATCTTAAAATTTGGAAAGTGTTTCCTCAGGGTCAGCACCCAGAAACTGTCCTCCGGAACTGGTGAGGTTTGTATCTCATGCTGTCAGCTGAACTTGGTACTATAAGAATTAACCAGGTGGTACTGGTTTTAAAAGCATGAAGGGGTCATGGAGAGCAACTGAGGCTTGGCACTATGAGAGGCCAGGAAAGGCCATTAGTGAAGGTGCAGCCTCAGTTGCAGTTGAAGGCCCAAACTGAAGGGATTATGTTGAGGCTTGGCACCATGAAGAGAGTCCAGGAGAGGCCATTGATGAAGATACAGCCTCAGTGGCAGTTGAAGGCCCAGAATGAAAGGGTAATATAAAGAAGTTGAGCTTGGCACAATGAAGAGAGCCGAGGAGAGGCTATTGGTGAAAGTGCAGCCCAGTTGCAGCAGAAGAGCCCAGTGGTCTGAAGATGCCAGTATCATGGGACAAACACCAAGAATAGCAGCAGCCATGGAGTGAAGCCAGCTGGAGCCTGGAGGACAAGCTGTGTGTGCTGCAGAGGGCAGGGCCAGAGAAGTGATCCACGCCCTTTGGAGGAGCCCAGAAAATTGTGAGTGAATTCCAGATAATTGGACATTGATTATCTTTTTCTGGTGTCCAAAGACATTGTGAAAGCTTGATAGATGCTTGGCTTCATTTGGTCCTGCCCTTATGATTTTTTCTGTTGTAAATGGTTTCTCTGGTTTGGTGTTAAAAATTGTGTGTTGTAGAGGTAAGGAATTTTTTTTTGTCTTATACAGAAAAGGAGAAATGCTGTAGAAGCTTATTTTTAGTAGTGTTTAAAATATTGTTTTGTGCACTGTTGAGTAAGGGTCTGCCTAGGTCTTGGCATTTTGTATTGTCTGTGGGTGTTGTATTTCTGTGGGGCATGTTTGATTGCTTATGATCTGCACCTGAGGAGTTCTGAAAGAATAAAAACACCTGAGCTCAGATGCTCAGGGTTCCCTGTCTAGGTTGGTGCTCACCATGGCGGTGGTTCCCTCTGCTGAGGTATGGAAAGGTTTGCACATAAGAAATATGCCTCCTTTTCTTCCTTGGTGGGCCACGACAGCAGCATACTACATCCAAGTAAGGACTTTTAATAAATTTTATTCACGAGATAGTAGCATAGTATAAATTTTCTGGACATTCAGAATTTTTTTGTTTACTTGGGTTCATATGGCATGATTAGGATTGATCCAGCTAATATTTGCCTTTGATCCTACTTTTGCTAGGTTTTCTTTGCCTTGACATCTTGTTTGCATTGTACAACGTTGCCTCTGGTAATTGGTGTTTCTATTAGTATATGGACTTGGTTCATAACCTCTGTGCTGGATAGTATGATGTCAACTTGACACAAGTTAGAGTTATCTGAAAGGAAGGAAACGCAGTTGAGAAAATGTTTCCAGAAGATCAGTTGTAGGATGTTTTCTTGATTAGTGATTGACAGGTGAGAGCCCAGCCTACTGTGGGCTTCGGGTGGTGCCAATTCCTGGGCAGGTGGTCCTGAGTTTTATAAGAAAGGAGGCTGAGCAGGCTACAATGAGCAAGCCAGTAAGCAATGGCTCTCCATCAGCTCCAGGTTCCTGCCCTGTTTGAGGTTTTGTCCTTACTTCCTTCAATAATGAACAGTGATATGTAAGCGTGAGCCATGTAAACCCTTTTCACCCCTAAGTTGCTTTGGTCGTGGTGTTTTGTCACAGCATAGTAATCCTGAGTAGGACAACCTCTCTCTTCCTTTGAACAGTTTTGACTCGGTGCCATCCAAATGAAACGACCCCATCAGTGGTGTACTGGTTGTGTCCTATGCATGGACCTTTCTTACACCCATTCTCCTTGACGGATTTGTAAACTTTGGAATGGTTAGCCAGCTTCTCTTTCTTGAAACTCTTCTTCTGTGAAGTGTCTACATATTCTCCACAATTATTCCCGGTGTATCCAATCACTCTTCCTCGTTTTACTCTGATATGTCTGATCTCTGAAGGTTGGAATTACTCTGAGTTTGATTTTCGGTCATTGTCCTTTCGTGCTTGGTTTTCTTGCATGAGCTCCTTCTTTGAGGAATGCAAAACTGATCTTCTTGCCAAGATACAGATGCATATTTCCTTCATCCTCCCAAATGAATCCCCTTGGGTGTTTTCAGAACCATTTGTGGGGCTGGGAAGATAACTCAGGTAATAAAGTGCTTGCTGAACAAGAATGAGGATCACAAGTGTAAAAACCAAGCACATGTGCATTGGCCTATAACCCTAATGCTAATGAGGCAGAGACAGTAAGATTGCCATGGCTTCTGGGTCAGTGAACCGCAGGTCGCAGATAGTTGTCTAGAAATTAAGTGGTGACATGATTGATAAAGATAGTCAAAGTTGAATTTCAATCTCTACATTCTACAAGCACCAAAACTCAGATGCATACACAGAGAGAGAGACAGACAGACACATACAGACATAACACACACACACACAGACACAAAGTGAACTATTGCTATCATCTTTTGCAAATCTAATTTTCCTCCTTAGCTATTATCAGCTGTGTAAATAGTCAAATCCAGGACATTGGCCTAAAGTTTATTTCCATTCTCCATCCTCCCCTGTCACAACTACAGTGATAGACCCATACGCTATTCCTCAAACAAGTTTCTTTATTCTGTTTCTACTAGGTCAGGCTTTGATCCGTCTTCATTTTCACATAGCTCCCGAGGATGGAAGGTAACTTTGTCCCCTGTTCCTCACCCTCTTACCTCTGTGCAGTTGCCGTAATCTCCTATAATAATTCTATGGGTAATAATAATTGTTCTTCACTATAAACTCTTCACACACTTTTCACAGCCTGTGAACTAAAAAACAGAACTAGGGAGAAGAGAAAAGCATAGTTGTTGTGGGGGCTGGGGAGGGGCCCCTGACAGTTCTCAAAAACACAGATGCTACGTTTCTTTTCCACTCTGAACTTTGGGTTCAGCAACTTTACCTGGTAGCTTTAAATTGGCCGTGATAGTGGCATTTACTCTTTGAGGTCTTCTTTTTAGTTGTGCACCTACACTTTCTGATGAGGACACGTATGTGTGTTTATTCTGACTGAGGAAGACCGCTTTGTTATTTTTCAGTGGTCTTGGAAGGTTTTTTGTTCCTGCATCTGGGAAAATGAATTTTAGACATATATGTGTCTATGTCTGTTTAAGATGATAATTGCATTTGATTATATTATTCAAAAATGCTCACTTCCTCAACTAGAGGATTTTACCTAGTTCTGTTTTAGCACTGAAATCAGCTTCATGGTAAGCAATGCTCAATGAATTATTAAAAGTAACAGGTGCCACTTCTAAGACAGCCTTAGAAAAGATGAGATTTTGTTCCTATTCCATCTAGATATAATCCAGATAAGAGGTGTTATAATATTAGATATGCCAAACAAACTTTTCTAATAATGTATTACCCTATTTTTATTTCATCATACTATTATTAATTACGCTGGTGTATAATCCCACAAATGTATCTATAATTGTATATGTAAAATACATTGTGTGTATACTCATATGTCATATGTATGAGAATACATATTTGTATACAGACATATATGTGTGTATATGCTTATGAATATTCATGGCGGCATGTCAATGAAGGTTACTGTTCATAGAGCATGTTTGGTCCCTTATGTAAATCATACTTTTACTCTTCTCTCAGTATATTCGCATGCCCTTATTGAAATCCAGGTGCCTGAATTCAGCCACACTCTTAAAACGCAGATGTTAGGACACATCTCCATCCATCCAGCAGCAGACACTGTCTCCTCCTGGACTGTCTCAGTCTCCTTCCGCTTTTCATCTCTCACCTCACTTCTTCCTAGAAAAGCAGTTTTGTTCCTTCAGAAGCTACACTTAGCTCTTTTTACTGTGATAAGTACTCTCGGATGACTTTCAAACCACTCAGGACTTATTTTACATGCACTAATTTACACGCATTTTATAACTTTTCTAGCTCATAAGATGTTTTAGTATAAAGGTTTATTATGAAAATTATGTAAGTTTATTTATTTGCCTTATTTTATATCTCTGTTGGTGGAAGTAGGGAATGCACATGGTTAAAGTATCAGACATGCATTGTTCATGTTAGTAAATCCTGAAGAATCTAGTCAATCATTATTTCATAGCAAATATCAAAATGAGATAAAGAGGGCTCAAGATTTAATTGTGAAAGTTGAACTTGCTGATTGCAATGATTGCAGCAAGAACTAAAACAAAATAAAACAGGAAGAGAATTATGAACAAGTTTGACTAATCAAAAACAAAACTTACCACTAAGAAAGTGTTACCTAAATAAGCGATAAGACAAAGGAGCAAGTGTAAAAGTCTGAACTCCATCCCCACTGTGCTGAGTGACATTAATGCCATTAATGCCATTCAGTAACTTCTCAAATATGGATCAAGATAATGGAATTTAACAGAATACGCTTTAGTCAAAAGACATCTTCTTTCTTTCTTCAGTCTACCCCTTCCCTCTGCCTTTGCTCAGCTTTGCATAGGAACATAATATAGTCACTCGGGTCTGTGGTGCGAATTGCTGGCATGCCCTTCTCCAAAGACTAAGGAATCCAATTATGTATTTTTCACTGAGCATGAATCTCTTTGAAGATTCTGAGAGTCTGTGCAAGTTTGGCATCTCTAAACTTGAAAGCTCAATATTCTACCTTTAGCGATTTTACAGCAGAATTCTCCCTTCAAAAATGATCTGTTTTTATTCTATTCTATATCGGTGTTAAAATTTTGATAGCTCAGAGTCAGCGTGGTCTCTTTTAAAGTATGTTTTTCATGGATATTAGAAATTTGATTACTAAATTTGCGTTTGAAATCTCCCCACCCCAAGAAACCTGTGACAATCACATTCCTACAGTCAAAGCTCTTCAGAACTCTGAAGCCAACTCAAGACAAGGTCATCCCCCTAGGGCACTTCTGGACCAAGAAAAACAAACACTTCAGAGACCAAACCATAAATCTCCGGAGTTTACATCTGATCCAAGCCCTGGAGTTGCACCCTGAAACCTGATTCCACCTTGAACCACAGCTGAGCCATTGCTGGACTTGAGTATTACTAAATCTCCCCTGTATTAGTCACAGCACAACGCTCACATTCACTTTTCTGCCTTAGATCTGTTTACACATCCTTGACCTTTATCTAATTCTGCAATGCACCCGCCCCATACGTGTCCTCTTTAAAAGCCATATCAGTTAGCCACAATATAAGTTATTCTGGAGGTTAAGGAACACAATTATCCCGATGCTGAAGCAGCTTTGGGTAGACGAACTCTTCGCAGCATAAAATTTCTCGCCGGAGATCCTGTTCATCCACTCTGTTGCATACGAGTCTGGTAATGAATTTGTCTTTCAAGTATGGTTATAGGTAAAAATAAAAAGACGACATCTCAAATCACAGCCAAGTTATTTAGATATGAGAAAACTCCACACAGAGATTCCACAAGAGAGATACCACATAGCATTTTTAAATTTATGAGAAAATTCATGGAGAGGTGATTTCTTATTTCTTCCACTGAACTTTCATCCCCACCCTTTCATATGACGCATGAAGAAAGCAAACGGAGTGCCAGACTCATATGAGTGACCTGGAAAGAGAAGAATAGAGAGCCCAAGACCAGGTGTCCGCAGTACAGGCAAGGACATAATGAGACATAGAATGGTGAGGTTGGACCTCACAAAGGAGGGCTTCGTTAGAGAAATATTTGGAACAGATAAAAGTGTCGGCCAAGCAAAGCCTAAACAAGTCTCAGATGAAGCACTGGCTTGACCTTTAACACACATCTCTAATCCCTTTGCCTCTCTGAAGCCCATGCTGTTTGGGCAGCTGCCACCATGCCAGAAGCTAGCAGGCTAGCAGGGAAAGACTTATACAGCATCCCCAGTGGGAACCAGCTCTAGGCGGAGCAGGTGGATTGCCAGTGTTAACTTCGCCCACTCCTTCCTTGTCTCACTTCCATTTATCCTTACATGTTTTCCTTCTAGTAAAGGATTCATTAAAACCTCAAGTCCGACAAAAGCTTATCTTAGGTTCAAAGTAGGATCAAGCTTCAGAGTTCAACTCTAGGACCTGAATTAGATATCAACACTGGAGTTTCATGCTTTGGTTTTTGAAGTGTTTGTTTTCCTTAACAGACTGCATGCACTTGCATTGTACAGTTCCTTCTTTCTGCAGTTTTTGAGAATGTATTATTTTCAAATACAGTCTAAGTCTCATGGAGTGGAGCCCAGGCTACTTTACTTAAACGTGTCTTATGAGAACTCAGTGGTAGAGCGCTTGCTCAGCATTCACAAGGTCTTTGATTCAGTCTCTGACATTACACACACTCAGATACACACAGACACACGCAGACACATAGGCGTGCACACACACACACACACACACACACACACGAGGAAAATTGTGCCATTGGGATAGGTAACTGGGAGAAAGGATTCCTCAATTCCTCATACAACAATAAATTCAGAGCAGGAGGAGGAGAAAGAGAAAGAATCAGATGCAAACTTGGGCCACTCTGTTGTAAACCGGATATCACACTGACTAACCCTTATTTCCTGCGTAGGACTTGGTTATGGTAAAGCATGAATTCGGACAAGCGTTTTCTTGAATTTATAGAACATTCACCTGCATTTCAAATTCTACTAGCTTGCTTTGTCCAGACTTCTGATTTTTATTTGAAATTGCTTTGGTTTTTTTCCCTGATGATATTTTTAAATGTTATTCAGAGATGAGATGTTTGTATAGATAGCGTGTCATGAATAGAGCTGTGGAGGATCTTGTTGAAGATGAGATTGGGCCTTTTCATATTTTAACAAGATGGAATATGTGTGCGTAATGAGAAAATGCTTCTGTGTTTAGAAAATATCCCAGATCTGTGACGTGGGAGACACTGCACAAACAGACAAATAATTTGATTTTCCTAAGCCATGATTTTCTCTTCTGTAAAATAAGGTCATTTCCCTTCAGCTTTCTCAGAGGCTGACGGAGACCCGTGCTAGAGTGGAAACTGGACAAAAATTCTGGGAATGGGTCAAAGTAAGCAAGGAAGAGTAGAGAGCTAAGCTCACTCTGGCAATAAACATGCATGTCCTAAAGGCGGCCCCCCTGGGGACATTTCGTAAGGTTTTCCTGTCAGCCTCCTAGCCTATAGCTTCAGTGCCTGCTGAAAGCTTTGAGGTATTGAGGGGACGGGACACAGTTGTTGGTGACTGAAAACAGCAGGCTGCACACTTGGGTGCAGAGGGAAAGAAACAGTGAGGGCTGGAATAGCAGCAGCCCTCACAGGACTACTGGACAGGTGGAATGAAACTCCGCATAGCTAGTTCTTCCGAATGCAACCACTGTGACCAGGGGCTGGCTGAGTCATAAGGGAGTGGTTGAGAAGTGAGAGGTGCTAGGCTATCTCCACTGTAAACAACAAAGCAGACATTGTACCTGCTCAGGGTGTCCAGCCTTGGCCTAGGACCACAAATGAAGCTCATATACTTATTTTATTAGATATCTGATAGTCTCTTGAATAGACTCTTTAATCTTAACTTAAATATTTCCTTTGCAATGGAATGAATGAATAGTTACTTAAAAAAAAAAACTTTAGGGACTGGAAAATAAGACTTTCCGTGACTATAATCTACTTCAGGTGGAATTTCAAGGGGGACGATATAATCAGAATATTGCTACCTCCCCCACACCTGCTGGGTACTTTCAAACAGCCTGGATGTTTACGAAAAGTGAAAATAAAAAATTTCTATGCTCTTGCCACTGTCATATAGCAAAGTCAATACAACAGCAAAACAGAGTTAAGTTGGGTTCCACTCTGCCTCATGTATCATTGAAATTGCCCCTGAGTTCCGGCATGCTGTTATCTGAGATAGTTGATGATCTATGACAGCCCGGAATATTGCTGGATTCCCAGGTTACAGTTCAGTTTATGGCAAACGGTTGCTTGATTTGTAAGGAGACGTAAAGTGACAGGAAAGGTATTGATAGGAAAGACATAAGCAAGACATCGCTTTAACTGTCCATTTTGGACCAACGGAAGTTTTAAAATGCATCGTTTGATCTGTTACCGCTTGACAAGGCTCTAAAAGCAAAGGCCAAGAGGGCTTCTGACGTCCATTGATAAGACACACAGCTAGTCCCCTGAAAGCCAAGCTATTATGGCACTGTGGATTCACGGCAAGGCTATGTCATTTATTGTTGACATTATGAGTGTTATGAGCGAAGAGCTGCTTTACAGGCCTGGAGAATGAAACATGTTTGTCTGGTTCATTCGCAGGGTAAGTCAAGGTTTAAAAGAGCTTGAGTTTGGAAAGGCTTCGGTGATGGGTGTGTGTCTCAGTGCACAGTGTGTGGTTAGTAGGCAGCAGGCCCCGAATTTCCACTGCAGCAGGAAGCCTCCACTGTCTCTGTCTGCCATCTGAGCTAAGCAGTTACAGCGATCTCATTGTGATCAGCTGCATAGTTCCACACACAGCATAACGGGTAGCTAGTGTCCAGCTACCTTGCTCCACACACTACCGTCGAATTAAATGTGTGTGTGTGTGTGTGTGTGTATGTGTGTCTGAGCACATGGAAACCAGCGGACAGTTTCAGCCAAGTAGGCTCAGCTGGCTGCAAAATGAGTTCCATAGAATTGTATGTATTTTTTTATGAAAATAGCCATAATTAAAATTAGATTTGAATGTCAAAAGACAGATCTCTTGAGCATTCAATAGCCCGTGCTACTGTACAATGTCATCTGTTTATCGTCTACATTTGATGTAAGGGGCTAACCTAAGAAATGGTGCAATAGGCACTGTGGGTAAAAAAGAAAACATCAACAGACCAAGTGTGAGGTTTAATATATTGGTTTTAAGCACGATGGTAATATAATTGAATCCGTTTCACAACTGTAGCTCTCATGTCTAAGTAGTCTATGTTTGGTGGCTGAGAGTGAAAGGAAGTGATAAGGGGCTTAAAAAGTCGAGGGGTGCCACGGGCAGATTGACTTTTGGTAATAAGAGGGAGCACGGAGAAGCATATTTATGTGCCAACATTATTTTTGTATGACGGTCAGTAGAACTTGGTAACTGATTTCACCAGTGTAATGAGAAAGGGAAGTCACTGTGGTCCTCTGCTTCTGAGCCGCACAGGAAACTGCATGTGACAGCTTCCTTTTAGAGAGACATCTCAGTGCCTCCTGAATCATGATTGGAATTAATAACATTATTTACGAGTTCAATGTATAGGACATAAAACACCATGTAAACAGCTGGCTATCACAGGCACGCTTGTGAATAGTTTTATCAATAATAATTAACAAGTTAGTGGCTTATAGTTGACAAAGGGCTTTCATGTTTATTACCTCATGTGACTTCCCCTTTGTAGCCACATAAATATGCCAGCTTATCACAAATTAGGGAAGAGCTTAGCTGCTGACTCCATTCAATCCTCAACACACGATGTGTCACATTTTCTTACATGACTTTTATTCTTCAATCTCAATAAAGTTCTCCTTCTATCTACATTGCCAGAATAAAAGAAAAATATCTGGCTTCAAAACACATACCGTTGCGTTTATATTAATCTGGGTATTACTAGATTAATGTTCTTTTGCACACAGGTTCATGAGGGGAAGAAGCGTGAACTCCTGCTGGTCACAGTATCACTAAGCTTAATCACAATGCCTTGCTCACAGTCAAAATAAACAAGGTTTTGTAAAGAATGCTGTCTTGGTTACTCTTCTGTTTCTGTGAAGAGACACTCTGACCGAAGGAACTTATAACAGAAAGAATTTAATTGAGGGCTTGCTTAAAATGTCACGGGGTGAATCCACGGCCATCATGGCAGAGAGCTCGGTGGCAGTCCGGCAGGCATGGTGTTGGAGCAGTAGCTGAGAGCTTACATTTGCTCCACAAGCACCAGGCAGAGAGAGTGTTAATGGGGATACCATGGGCTTTTGAAACCTCAAAACCTGTCCCCACTGACACAACAAGGCCGCACTTCCTAGTCCTTCCTAAATAGTTCATCATCTGGGAGCCAAGCATTCAAACATATGAGCCCTTGGGCTCCATTCTCATTCAAATCACAACAAATGGGCAATTATAAATAAGGAGTTTCTTTTCCCTGTTAAAACAATAGGTATCAACCCATCATTGTATTTGATTTTACTGATTCTTCAGAGTTTGTACATGTATTTTTATAATTTTTGGTTGGTATTGTTTTTTGTTTTTTTTTATGTTTGCTTGCTTTATTCTTTTAGACAGGGTCTCCTGTTGCCTAGCGTAGCTTCAACTCACTGGACAGCCAATGTCACTGGCTTCCTACTTCACCTTCGTAACTGCTGAGATTACACAGGTGCACCGCCACCCTCGCCCAGCGCATTAATGTTAACGTCAGATCTATATTAGACTGTCATTTATTAGGTTCACTAAAATGTGGACCTTTTGAGATTTCCTTATTTTCATCACAAGATGCAAAACAATAACCAACATGAACATGTACGACGTTTGAGCCCTATTTCCCTTTATCAATGGAAATCTAGGTGCGAGTATATTTGTGATTTGCTGGCATTGATTCTAGACATATACAAGCAGAACAGCAAATGTAGGCAAGTCTGCAGACTTGTCTAAATTGTGAGACTAATGTGCTACCTAGAAGACCATGTGCAAAAGTAGTCTTCCTAGACGGCACCAAGTTTTTAAGGAGACAAATGTCTTTGTGCTTGAAGAGTGGTAGAGAGTGACTTACTTTACTGGTGGTGTGTCCAGAATGCATTGCACAGCATGAACCCCATGAAGGTCCTTAGTCTCTGCTGTTGGATGAGTTTTTCAGCCACTATAGCGTTCTGCATGATGCTTCAGTGGCTTCCGCTTTCCACACTCCTTGCTTTATGCACACTCATCGTAACTGATGCCCAGTTCTTGAGATCACATGCTCTAAATGACTGGTCTCAACAAGATCCCCAAAGTATACTAGATCTTTGATACTGTTCGAGAAAGTTCCACAGGAAAAAAATAAGACAAATCCTAGGGGAATTAGAGCTTTTGTGAACCTTTCTTTCTATTCACATTTTTATAGAATTCCTTCAGAGTAAATTCCTCACACCATTGTCACAAAACTCTGACTCGTCTTTTGTTAGCTTCTTGAGGTATAGTGTCTCACTGATGAAGAAAGCACATATTCTGATTCCCTCTTCCATATGATTCATCCTTCAATACAACAAAAAGTACAATCATCAATTATACTTACTGTAGACCAAATATTATTTAATGAGAATAGCAGTTTATGAAAATTAAAACTTTTACAATTTTTCTGTAAAATTAAGACTATGTCAAACAGGAAAACAGTGAATATTTAATATGTCTCTGCACTTATATACGAATAAAGAGAAAATGGGCGTTTCAAAATAATAGCACTTTGGCAGTGGTAAAGTAATAGCTGGACATGGTGGCACAAGCCACTCAGGAATCTGGGGCTTGACGATCACAAGTTCAGTGCTTGGTAATGCCTGCTTGGGCTACTGAATTATTCCAAGGCGAGCATGGAAAACATTTTACCCAGACTTAATGTAAGAGGCAGAAAAAAGGCTGAGGATGTAGCTAGGTGATAGAAAGCTTGTCTTCTATAGAAGGTGCAGCCTTCAGTATGTCCCTTTAAAATAAATAAATAACAAACAAATAAAGCAACACATTATATAAACTACAAACATATGGGTAAAATGTAAGTTGACCTACCGAGAAAAGAGTAATTAATCTTTCAGAACTCACATAGTTGCACACGCATTTAGTCTACCTTGGAAGTTTCTGCAAACACACAATGCAAAATTACAGTATCCCCGACACTTATTTACTCCTGTGACACACCCTGCTGAGAGAGGAAACGTGAGCGTGAAAATGTTATCTTAGCATCATTATGAAACGGTTTTAATTATTCAGAACTCTCCAAGTTCCAGATCGTGAAGTCTAAGAGCCACTGCTTTAGAAATCTGTTATTTTAGGCTGGCAAGATGGCTCAGTGGATAAAGGTGCTTGCGGCCAAACCTGGTGACCTGAGTGCCATTCCTTGTTCTCACATGATGGAAGGAGACAACTGAGTCTCCAAAGTTGTTTTCTGGTCTCCGGTCTCTACACATGTGCCAAGGCATGTATTCGCTGACACTAGCCCTGCTACAGACACAAGAATACATGAGTAAGTAAAGAAATAAATATTTTAAGACACTCAAAGAATTCCAATGTGGATAAAAGAAAATCTCACAAGGTTTTACAACCGTATCAAGAGTTACAGGCAGTCAATAGCTGCTAAGAGAAAAATCAGTTCTCTAGAGCTGAACCCCTGTTGGGTTACAGGTTTACTGATACTAAGTGGTCAGCCCTAAACATGTGTACATGGACTACACTAACTGGGCTTAGAAGTTTAATATAATATAAATATAATATATAATATAATATATAACATAATATTATAATATAATATAGTATAATATAATTAATATAATATAATATATAGTATAGGCAAGCACACATGCACACACATATGAAAAAATAATTACAGAAGAAGAGATAGTGGGTTTGAGGGTTACAGAAGTCGAAAATGGGAGGAAGTGAAAATAGTATAAATAATGTAATAATACTTTCAAAAACCAATACTGAAAATGGAAAACGTGAGGGGCTGAAGAAATGACACAGAAGTTAAAAGCCCTGGCTGCTCTCCCAAAGGACCTGGCTTCAATCTCCAGCAGCCACATAATGGATCACAACCATTTGTAACTCCAGTTCAAAATGATCCAGTGCCCCCTTGTGGTCTCTCTGGGCACTAGATATGCATGTCAAACATGCATACAAATCAAATAAAAATGAATAAAATTTCTGAAATTAAAACAATTAAAAATACTGAATCTTTCCTTTGACATCTTCCCTTTAATGGCATACTTTCATAAAGCTGCAGTATAATTCTCTTATATGATAATTTAAGAGTGATACATTTAACTAATCAGCAAGCCACGTGGATATTTTCCCACTGAGAGAATTGCATATTCTCTCAGCTAAGAACTTTAATCTTCAGATATGATCATCTTTATCTAACATATAAGAAGACTTGAAAAATATTAGAAGAACAAAATGAATATATGAAAAAGAGAAGCTGATGAGATGTAACTTGGCAATTGACAAAACTACATACTGATTGTCTTCAAATGTATACTAATTAAGAAAATATAAATTAGAATGTTTTCCATGAACATATACCCGGGGAAAGAAGCACTCCTAGTACCAAGCCTGATAAAAACACAAAGAAGTTTGCATATTCTCAAATTAAACTTGTGACATAAATAAAAATTAGCATAATTTATATGCTATTAAATCTAACTCTGCAACTGTAAAGTTTTACAAAATTCTTAAAGGAAAACCTGGCAGTGTCATCTATTTCCTGGAATTTATGTGAATGACAGGATATGGTGCCTGTTTAAGGAGATGAACTTGTATGTGTATTCACACATCGATACTGCCTTCTCTGTAGTTTTAAAGTATTTTAGAACAATAATAGTATATATCACTTGGGATTTGGTAATAAAAAGTTTAGGCAGATCTCCCAAATAGAATATTATGAATCTTTAAAGAGGATGATATAAATTACTATTATGTTTCAAAATGGAGAGCAGAGTAAATCATAATAAAATATGTTCAAAAAAGCACAAAAATATGACCAATTAAAAACATAATATGCATGGGTAAGGGTATAGATGGGAGTTCAGAACCAACATGCTTAAAATGGCTGATAGATAGCGTCTTAGTTGGGATTTTTATTGCTGTGAAGAGGCATCATGGCCATAGCAACTCTTATGAAGAAAAGCACTTAACTGGGGCTGGCTATAAAGTTCATGCCATAGCAGGAATCATGATAGCATGTAGGCAAACATGGTGCTGGAGAAGGAGCCCAGAGTTCTACATCTGGATCAGTAAGCAGCAGTAAGAGAGAGTGACACTGGGCCTGACTTGAGCATCTGAAACTTCAAAGCCCTCCCTTAATGACATACCTATTCCTTAGGCCACACTTCCTCCAACAAGGCCTAATAGTGCCACTCTCTATGAGCCAAAGAGAGCCATTTTTATTCGGACCACCATAGTGAAACTGTGGGGTTAACATTTAGCCTAATTTGAGGCTTGGCAACTATGTGTGAGGCACAGAACTTTTTCCCTATCTGAGAATACTTGGAAGTATGGGGACATTGGTCCTTCTCACAACGGGGAAATATTACGGGTACCCATTGATAGAGATCAGAAATACTGCTGAACATCCTACCAAGTTTTAAAGTGTTGGTAGCATCAAGACTTTAAACTTATTCAAGCCAATTCAGCTTTACAACTGTCCATTGGATTGTTAGGATGTGAATTATTTCAGCACTACGGCAGTAAATAAAGGAGGTGAGGCTGTCATGGTAGAGACAATGAACATAACACCTTCCGAAGCAAGTTCATAAATTAGCAGCACTCATACATAAAGGAAGGACAGAGGTGAGTCTTTTAAACATATGTTTTCTCTTATAATATCAGCCATAAAAATTTTTTAGTAAGAAATGCCAAGATGTATGGACAATATTCATTATAGAATGATTACTTACAATGGTGAAAAAATGGGCAAAGGAGGGGTTTGGTAAAATAATGTCTGATTATTCAGTTGATAGATTACCCTGAAGCTTTTAAAATACATACTCTTGAAGAACTTTGATATGAAAAATGTTTGTTATGTAAAGCTAAATGAATAAGCAAAGCACAAATCTCTGAGTACAGCGTGATCTAAATCTTACAAACTCATGTCGGGGAGAATTTTAGCAAGAAATATGTTAAAAAATGAGTTATGAGTAGCTCTGTCTACGTTGTTGCATTATAGGCAATTCTAGATATATTTTCTTTATAGTGTGCATACTTTCTAAATCATTGAAAATGATCATACATTACTTTTATAATTAGAAGAAAGACTAACCGTATTGATTAATACAGGCAAAGCCTTTTACGTTAGCCGAGAAGAAGGAAGTGGGATTGCTTTGCCTCGAGTAGCTTAAATGTAGAGCAAGGGATGGATCATATGGAGCTTGGAAGTCTATGGTTAGTATTGAAATATACAACGGTAAAGTACAGGAATGGAAAGAAACTAACCTCCACTATCTGCTAGACTAGCCAGGGGTAGGTGCTTTCTCCAACACTATCATATCTCACATCACCAGCTGGCTTGTGTAGCTGGTATCGTTCAGCCCATCTTAGTAATGACCTTGTCCCAGGTCACCCGCCAGGGTAAAAGTACTGTAAGACATTGGCTTCACAACTGAGTCACCTTTGTAATACACTTCCCCTTTGCGTGTTCTTTCATTGTGAGACTACAAGAAAATATTCCTGTGCTCATTATTATAAATCTTCAAAGAGAGCCTGAAAAACTGCTTTGCTTTTCTCCAGGATCATAGAAATAGTCTCTAAGGTGATTTCTCCAAGGACTAGCTCAGTGGAAGCCTTACGTGCTTAGTATGTTGTGAGCACAGAATTTTTATGTTTTAGGGTTTTTTGTTTGCTTGTTTTTTCTTTAAAGGACATAGCGCAAATCTTTGCAAAGTCAGGTGCTTTTGCAAGAGGAGATCTTCAACACCGAAGGGGAAGGGCAATCTGTGACAGAAGACTTGAGCTTGCTCCCTCTCAGAGGCTTCTTCTTATCTAGAAGTGATAGAATTCAACAGAAAGGTGCAAAGTGGTTGTTTTCATCAGTGTGCTTTCCTTAGTAACAGATCTCTGCAGAGCAGCTGGCCTCTCTCCCTGCCTCTCTTCAGCCCGTATCATCAGTTCTTGGTCTCCGTTTTCAGTGACACGGTAGAAGGACTTATTCAAAATAACGGTTCTCATTCAGATAGGCGTATTTACATTAATCACAATGACCACAGAACCAGACCTGATTCTTTCTCTCTATTAAACAAGCAAACCTCACTCTTGTGCCTGCTGTTGAAAAATGCTTGCTAGCGGTTCAAGATTTGTTTGTTCATTTGGAGCCTCCACAACAGAAAAGCCAGAGTGTTTCTTTTGGTTTGTAGTTCATACCTTCAACCACACAGGATACCTGGGGAACAGAAAAGTTTAAAAGGTAGATGTGTTGTATCTAGGAAAAAATATGAAAATACTGATCTTTCTGTATACTTTATGCTTTTTAAATACTTTAACTTTTATACGCTGACAGTTTATAGTCACTAGTCTTGTTATTTTCAGAGCTACTATATTCATTTGCCCCATAATGAAAGGATATATTCACTATCAGAAAAGTTGAAATCTGATTTGGAATTTTACCAATGTTTAGTCTCTTCAAATAAAAATTGAATCAATTTTTAAAAATTTTATGACATCATTAATAAGGACCATCATTTGATTCTCACCACCAAGCAAATGTCATCCCTTTCACTTTTTAAACGCAGACTTGGAGGCTCCAGTGTTCACATAAATTATTCAGGTTCATGTTGTGGTAATTATTTAAGTAGAAACATATTCCATTGTTTCTATGCACAGCTTCTATGATCTTCTATACACAATACTAAATTGTACGTCAAAATCAACTGCTGAAGAAATATAGAAATGCTCAACATTGCTAATTGTTAGAGTAGTACAAAATAAAACCACACAGATCGTACTCCAAATTCATTAGGAAGGTATCAGCAGACACACCTCAGGAAAACCGAAGACAACAAGTGTTGGCCATGATGTGGGACAGATGGGATTTTTGTGCACTGCTGGCAAAGGAGCAGAATGGTGCAGCAGCTGAGGAAACATCCAGAAGGTAAGACACAGAACTGATGTGTGGTCCAGCTCATTGCTGCATTCTGATGTTCAATCATTTTCTTTCCTTCCTTCCTTCCTTTTTTCCTTCCTTCCTCCTCCCATTCCCTCTCCCCCTTTCCCTTCCCCTTCCTTCTCCTTCTTTTTTCTTCTTCCTCTTCCTCCTCTTTCTCCTCATTTCTCTTTAGACGGAGTCTGTAGCCCTGGCTAGCAGTGAACTCATGGACATCCTCACGCCTCATGCGTGCCTAATGTTTAATCTGGATTTTCTGCTTAGTTGAATGGAAGGATTCCTCAGGACCCAGTAAAGCACACTTCTGGTATTTATCAAAGATGTTTCCAGAGATAGCAGGCATGGGGAACAGTAGCTGAGTGAGAAAGATGTACCTGCCAGATGGCGTAGAGGCGAGAGTACCTGACATCAAGCCTGAGTTCTTAAGCTTGATCTCCAAACCTGTGGAAAGAGACAGCCAACTTCAGCCAGTTGTCTTCTGACTCCCACACAGACCATGGTACGTGTGACGTGCCCCCACCAAATGAATGAATGAACAGACAAATAACATATTTTAAAAAATATTTACCTGGGATACCATTGGTAGTATCCAATGCTCTCTGAGTGTAAGATGGGAAAAAGTTGAAGAAGGAAGCTAGTCACTGTGTGCAAGATTCTTTTCTCCCAAGTGAGTGCATCTACTACAGTTGGCATCACTTGGACATTAGACCAGCTTCGGAAGCCTCTGAATGTGGACTCGTGTCTACGACTCTCTAGGGGGCTTCCAGGTCCTCGGCTGCCATCCTGGACTGCGTCTTTGACTCATCTTCTTCAGAGGCCGCTGTTCTCTTGTACTGAGCAGCTATGGAATTTGCTCCTGTTCAAAGGGAAGATATCCATTTGGGGACCGCCATATGCTAGACTCCACTAGCATAGCAATTTCGTAAACCATCTTTTATACAAAGAGCCCAGGAAGGGAAACTTTCTTCAGGACACAGAACTGAGCCTTTGTAATTCAGTAAAAAAGCATCAGATGAGTATGGACTTAAAACTTCAACCACATAGTGACCGTAAAGGGTGCAAAGGATGGCAGTTAGAGTTAAAGGTTATCACTTTCAATGAACGTGTTCATTGAGTTTTATTATTCAGCCTTCCTGTCCCAGGTGACTGGGACAAAGGAAATGAAAATAGAGTGGCTTCATCCCAGATGGTTAGCATTAAGCTAACATCAGAGTCAGGCACATTTTTGGCATCTTAGTTAACTTGAAGATGTCCACCTTATATCCCAGTGGCTTTCTGCATCTATAGGTTCCTGGAAACTCTGACATCATGGTGGAACCTACAGAATGCAAGGCGGCTGCAGCCATGCTGAACTGATCCACCGTTCCTGACTCTGACGTCAATATCCCTTCTTCTGAAATAGCTTATTTTGTTTAATTAGTCTCTAAACTCCCCGTGCCAAATTACAAATTAAATATAAATGATATGTGCCATGACAAGAGCATGAAATATTGAGTGTAATTCGTAGAATAAATATCTAAATGGGGACTTTAAAATCTACTCACCGTTTAAGACCCCTGTGGCACTTAATGGAATCTGCAATGTTGAGGATTTGAGAGAAAGTTAAGCCATGTGAGGGACAAACTGTGTTTTCAAGTTAAAAATACACACAGAATTTGTTTATAAAAAAACCCAAAAAATTAAAGATCCAGTATATTTATAGTTTATTTTGTGATATTTATGAGATTGCTTTGAGTGTTTAACTAGGTTTTTCTTCAAATGGGTTTTTGAAGGAACACTTTAGCACGTCACATTAACACCAGTGCATTACAATAACTGTTTGTTGGACTGATGTGGGCTCATATCCACAGTAGCTGGTGTGTGGTAGGAGGCTGTTGGGGTGGGGAGGGAGGAAGCAAGGGTGTGCAGCAAGGACACAGTGTGTGTCTGCTTCCATTAGCAGATGTGCAGATCCACACAGTGTAAAATATTATATGTCCGAGCATCAGCCCCTGTAGGTTTGTTTCTTCTAAACAGTAGGCAATTTTTCCTGGATTTCACTCTTTTTAGTGTCCTAGATTCTGAAATTTAGTGTAGCCTTTGAACCTTCGTTTATTAAACTTTTAACCTTTGTTTATGAAAGCATATTTGCTACCTAGAATCCATGGTCCCTGATTCATGGCAATACCAAATGGTGGCTTTTTAAAATGGAAAGTAAAATTGGAGTGACTGTCAATAGAGATGTTAAATTACTGAGGGTTATCACAGCTGCTCCGTATAAGTATAAACTTGTCAGACAACTTTGAAATACTTCATAAAATAATGAAGTATATAAAAATTTATTAATAAATAAATAATATTTATAAATAAATATATAAATAAATAAATAGTCTGAAATATTTCTAAATTGTAATTTACTTAATTTGTCAATAAAAGTAATTATTTAATGTAATTTATTTAACACAAATTGAACATTCATCACATGCATAAATATAGGCTGGAGAAATAGCCTTTTCTGTGCAAAGCTGATGACCCGACTTTAGATCTCAGCATCCATGCAAAGCCAGATGTGTTAGTGTGCAGCTGTAAACCCCAGTGCCCCATAGGAAGATGGGAGCCCGAGACAGGGGAACCTCCCGAAGCTCATGGCTCTGTCAGCCTAATTTCACCACCAGCAAGACCCTGGGAAGCAAATCCAACAAGACTTCATCATTATCCTCAATAAATTTAACCAACCTTCACTGAGCACAAGAGGTATGGTTTTCTTGCCATCGACTGGACCCTAGCATACTTTCTGGTGACAGAATTTGACTGGCTTTTGCACTACATTTTGTTTTAGGTAGGAAATTCCTCTAAAAGGGTTGCCTGTTGGAGATGTGCCCACATGAGCTTTCTTAACTTCTTTAGCGTGTGATTTCTTGTCCCATCAGTAATTATGGAGCCCTCTGGAAGGATAAAGATCACACTTGCCCATCCTGTCAGTGCCATGAACTTGGGCAAAAGAGAACATTTCCTTTATAATTACAATATGTCTCAATGGATAAAGTTTCTGTCAAGATATTTGAAAGCTCATACTGATGACACAAAAAGCTACAATAGCGTGAAATTCTCAGCGTCTGTGGACATGACTTTGATTTGGAAGCTAATAAAGTGTTAACATTGAAAACACTACAATGTACAGATCATTTATTAAGAATATTTTCAAGCTTACGCCTCTATTAGCTTCTACCCTAGCCTTACTCATTCTTCAGTGACAGTTAATTATGAGTTGTAATACACTGGAGTGTACAACAATCATATAGTGAGATTGCCTGTACACCCCGCCCACACACACACACACGAATTAAATCCAGCAAGGGCTTCCCATATCTTACTGTTTTGGAGACTTAGTGCAGAATGTTGTTTCCTTGCTGTACAAGTTTGTATAGATCTTTCTGTGTCTCTGTCTCTGTTCATAAAGGTTTTAGAGAACAGGACGTAATACATCAATTTTACAATACAAAAATTAAGGTTGAAATTTTTATGATTCTGGGGGTTAGAGAAGTGATTCAGTAGTTAACAGCATGTACTGCTCTTGCAGAGGGCTGACTTTGGTTCCCAGCCCCAGAGTCTGACAGCTCATACCTGCATGTAACTCCACCTCCAGGGCATCTGATGCCTTGGCCTCTGAAGGTCTGAAGTCTGTAGTACTCACGTGCACATATACTCACAGGGACACAGACACAGAAACAAACTATACAGACAGACAGACAAGCATACATACACACACACACACTCCTCAAAACAGAAGGTAAATCGTCACGTTAAAGGATCATTATATTTTTTTATGATTCCACATATTTAATATAAATTTAATATAAATCAAGTAAAAGTTCAAACTGTCTCTCTAACTTGCAGGTCATGTCAAGAATCTCAGTTTGAGCACCCAATCTGTTGACCAATTTCTATGTTTGCTCATTCCCTCTCAGCTGGATAGCTGTGCTGTGATTTCTGTCTTCCTCCTTTCTCTTGGAATTCCACATAACCTGTCTTCCACGCTCACTCCCACCTGACAGCAGTGCTTTCTGTCTTTCCGGGAAAGCAAGAGCCAGCAGACCAGCTCTAGAGAACCCCTCCCATCGTTCACTAACCTCCAATCGTGCGTTCTCTTCCTCCAGCTTCTCTCTGTTCCTAGCTAAAGCTATTTCCTCCCCTTCTGGGTCAGGGTCCCTCCTGCACTGTAATCCTCCCTGACTTCTAAAGAACAGTTTTCTTGCCTTTGACTAACTCAATAGCAGCTGTTCAGATGTTGTGACTGTCACCATCATTTAAGCCTCTTGCAGCTTGACCTAGTCATCTGTTGTTGTGCCATTCCTTTCCCCCTCTTTAAGCAGAGTGACTCTTGAAAGAATGGTCTGAACTCGAATAATCAATTTATCTCCCGCTCCTCTGACACTCAGGGCAGCCTGCCTTTCCTTTTGATCACCACTTCACTCAGAGTGCCCTCCTTGGCGCTGCTGCTGTGTACCCAAGGCGGTCTGCAGGTCTGAGCCACTCCATTGTGGGTGCAGCTTACCCTGAAAGCAACCAGGATACACATCTCTGCCTGAGAGCTTTTCCCATCGTCTCAGACTGCGGAGCTCAGGTGGAGAGGAAGCTGTTAAGCTCAGGGAGTCATCACCACCTTCGCCTTCCTTCAACAGCCTCCACCAAACTCCTGGGCTTAAAGGACCACCCTTCCTTTGCTCCCTGAGGTAGAATGTGATGCTCATCTCCTCAGCATTCCAGATAAGACAGTGGAATTCAGTAAACAGAATGTCTGAGACATGATTCTGGTAGTATTACAGCAGCTGATGGAGGGATCCATTGTGAAAGACTGTCCTTGGCCAACCCACAAGATCCAAATAGCTAAGCTCGATTTCTCACAAAATATGAGGGTTTCAGAGATCCTGCAAGTCCACGACATATACGGGAACTTGGAGTTCACTGATTGTACCTCCCCTACGTTTACAGATCAGCAAAAAGAAATGTAACAAGATTTACTGACTTATAAAATGATCAAAGGTAGAAAAATCTATTACTATGAATTCAAAGTTTGGAAATTTTTCTATTATTATCACTTGTAATTAAAAATATCTTTGGAAAATATATATAATATAATGATTAAACTCTGTGATAGCACAGAGTTCGAATGGTTTATAGTCTGTATTATGCCTTCTTGGCAGAGAATAAAATACAAGGGCAATATCACCTCATTAGAGGGCATCAGAAATGCATGGCTGCCCTTACTACTCAGAAACCAATCACTGTAATTCACCACCATTTAATTTAGCGGAGGACAGATGCCAAATGATGCACTCAGTAAGTGCAGAAAATTTCCATGAAATTCAACTTAACAATTCTCAAAACAAATTAAGAGTAGAAAAACACTTAACTTTATAAAGAGTATCTTTAAAACAAAATTTTAAGTGGGAAGTGGAGGCTTGCACTTATAATCTTAGCTCAGGAAGTTTAGGTAAGTATATTTTCATGACTTTGAAGTCAACTTAGGCTACATTGTGAGTTCTAGGCCAGCCTGGGCCAGAGTAGGTTCCTGTGTTAAAACAAAATAAAATAAAGCAAAAAATAAAGTAAAATAAAATAAAAAACATAGCAGTTATGCTTGATGGTGACATATTGAACAGTTTTGCCCCAATTTTAGATATGAAGTAAAGAAATTCATCCCTGTTAGATAATTCACAGGTTATACCAAACGCTGTAAGATAGCAAAACAACAAAGACTGTGGGACTGTCACAGAGCTAAGAGTGGGTGGAAACCGGTTTGGAACCTTGCATCATCCCAGGAGATGAGAATGGCAGGTGTTTGGCTGCTCCCTGCTTTAGCCCTGGCCAGAACCCAGCTAAATATTAAATATTGCCTGCTTCACAGAAGCAAAGGAATGCAGCTTGGTTGGTGCTTATCTGCGCTGTAGCTGGAAAGCATAGGGATGGTCCATTTACTGTAAGGTGCCTTCCTCTTTTTCCCTGTGGGACCACACCTTATGCAGAAGGTGCCCTTGCAAGAGCTTGGACTTGAGCTCCACATGCAAATGAGGCTACTCCAGTATCCTTGTCTTAACCAATGGCTTCCATCCTTGGGTACCGAAGACCCTCCCCGTGCCTGTTCCTTTTAAATGTAACCACCCTTGCTTTAATAAATGAGAGATATGTTTCTCTGACAGCCTCTCCCAAGAGTCTGATATGCTGTCATCAGCTCCTAGTCCTCTGATCTGGGACCCGCCAGGATATATCGACCCTACTCCCTGTGCTTTCCTTCCCAGGGGCAGAGCTGGCTGCCGATAGCTCAGCCATGCGTTGGGGAGGGAAGCTAGAAAGAAAATAACAAAGGACTGGACATAAGTGTGGATGGCAATGTGACATCACAGGCAGTACCATTTCTCACTGGTGGAAGAATAAAGAACCCAATCACTTTTGGTAGCAAAATGCAGGTTCTTTTTAAGTTAGATATGCACACATTTTGTTATATAATTTATCATTTTCACTTTTAAATGGATAATAGAAACACACAAACACATTCACAAAGACCTATACATAACATTTTATAGTGATTATATTTACGGTCTCCCAGATATGGAAACACTCCATTTCAACACAGAAATGATGGATAAATCATACATATTTAGACTCTCAACATATATTGGGCCCTGAAAATGCAAAATGAATCTAGAATAATGTAAACTCAAGCCATGTTTGCCTTCCAGGGGAGGTTCTTTACCAAAAAACAGTAGATAGGTGATTGAAAATGTTCTATTTATTTGAGTGATGGCTTTATGGATAAATACTTTTGGCAGCTATAGGTTGAACAGTACATTCAAGATAAATGAACAGTACATTTAAGATCTATGTGAAATGAATACACTAATAAAATAAATGTATAAAAGGAAAAGATAAGAAAGAAGAAGAAAATAAACTGACCAAGTTTGCATATTCTATACTTTTGAATGCTTTCTGCACAAATAAAGAAATAAATGGGAACAATGTGTAAGGGAAAAACGGGGGTGATATTCTGTTGCTTGGTTTATGCTAATATTCAGTTAACATACATGCTGCTGATACTGGTATAAATACGGAAGCTTACTTTCATAAGAATAATAAAAAATAAGCAGTCGAAACACAGTCTGTTGACATAAGAGAAAGAAAGACAAAGAGGGGGTACCGGGCCTGGAGCGTAACAACTCATCTGAGTGAACAGGAAAGGAGAGGTACTTGGGCAGCCAATCGCATGGGTGGATGTATGCAGAGATATTTAGACTTGACTGAGACAAACCAGAGCTTTGGGGCTTGATTCTCTCTTTTTTTTTTTTCTCCCACTCCTTATCTTTCTGCAGATCAACAGACTTCAAGGGCTTGTTTCCTCTCTTTCCTGTTGATCTGGGCATGCTCTCCCTTCATAAAAAGTAATGTATGATGAAGACTATCAAATAGGACTCTTAGGACATTACAGAGTACAATAAAACAACTTGGGGGGCCTGCTCATTTTAGATAGTATCTGGCTTATGAGACTATTCTCTTACTACAGGAGTTAAGATTTGGACACTGAACCAGTTAGTACTGATGTCTTGACCTTAGGTGGGACACTTGCTCTTTGAGGAAACCAGCCTTGAGCTTAGTTTTGAAAGTCGATGGCTGCCAGTGGAAATGATTTAATGGATAAATAAAATCAGTTTAATATTTAAAAAATACATTCCTGTCATATCTACTTTTAACTTCAGTACATATTTTATTTTGAGAAGCAGATTTCACAGCTACATTGCACAGTTGGTTCCAAGAATGCCAACATGTTTGCACAGGAACTTAGCTCTTTCGTTTCTCTGGGCTTCTATTTACATACAAAGGTAAATGTGTTAGAATTGATACACACAAGCTTGGAAAAGTCGCTTCAGCTCCTCAAGTTCCTTTTTCCTTGCAGGTACAATAAAAGCTGATGAGAATGACTTACCAATCCAGTATGCTGTTATTCTGAAATATTCAAAAACCCTCAAGCCCCAAGTTTTCACATAGAATAATTTAATACCTTGAGATCCAGAAGGCAAACTTCTGGAGACAAGGTGTTTTGTGGAATGCAATTCAAATTAGGCAATGGAGCCATAATGTCATAATATGTCTGAGGCAGACCCCGCTAAGAATTGAAATAAGGCCTCCATAAAAGACAAAGGTTTTGGGAGAAAGTTGTCTTTCTAAGGAAGCATGTCCAGGATACCTAATTACCTGAGTGTAAAGCAGCTGCTGGTTCAAAGACAAAAAGAGGTTTCCCACAGACAGAAAGACTGTATGGCAGAATGCAGAGTAATATTAAATGGATCTAATGAACATTTTCTTTATCATCATAGATTACTGCACATTATTGTACATCTGTGCTTCAGACACTAGACCATAATTCTACAGACACCACAAATACTCTTCAAGTTAGGCATCATCAACCCAAATTATGGGAGCATGAGTAAGAGAAACCAACCCCAAAGTATGCAACTACCAGGGATTGTGGCAGCTGGAGGATTTGCCCAGGCTGGAGGCTTCCTGAAGGTTTCAACAAAATTCTGTGGTGTATCAAAGTAGTTGTACAAATTCTACCTTGTATTTCCAATGGAGTTCAGAAATAGATGGGTGTCTATAGTTTGAGAGTAACAGATTTGTAGGGAGTCCAGCTCCAGTGGAGAGATACACCTATATCAAGGCTCCTCTATCTATGGCTGAGGGAACATCACAGAACGAGAATGGAAGGGCCATAAGAGCCAAGCTACGAGGAAGTCTGTTAGGAAACAGTCCTTTCTAAAGTGGCTGCATAAATAAAACCTGAACTCTAGAATATCAATGGACATGTCAATGCAGAAGAGAGGAAATTCCAAGGGGGTTGCACTCCTAGACAAAGAACTATAGGCAACTAATCCTCTGGGAAAGGGACAATTAGCCTCTTGTGGGGATGAACCCCATTTTTTTTCCCAATGCTGAGTGGTTAGTCTTGAAACCATATACACACAAACAACAGAAATGGATTCAGCACCTGGCAAGATATATATATATCATGCTACATTGGTGTGTGAGTGTGTGTGTGTGTGTGTGTGTGCACGTGTAAAAGGCTATCAACTTGACAGTGGTGGGGCATGGAAGGGTTTTGAGGAATTGGAAGGTAGCTGGGAGATGTGGAGAAGGGAGAAAAGGGAAGATGAAAAGTTGTGTGATTCTATTTCAACTAAAACACACTTAAAAAAGAAACTGCCATGAAAGACTTAAAGCACTATTTAAAAGCCATGTTCCATCAGTAGGTATCTTGATTTCTCTCTTTACGGTGCAGTTAGTTACAGTATTTGAAAACACTAAGAAGAGGCAGAGTATTGTTATGCACTTTTAAGAGAAGGAGGAAGACCCTAAGTCGACGCGCTGTACCCTGGATGTATGACACTCAGTTCTGCACAAGACAAAGGAAGAACCAAGGAGTGCAAAACGGAGGTCAACCAACGCACTCCTCACCGTCCTGATGCTGAGAGAAACGGCAACTCTTTGCTAACGTACAAGAGTGAGCTAAGGAGGTGACACGAAGCAGATGGACACAGACGGAAAGTTCAGGACTGAGCTACGAGAAGAGCAGACATCGCCACCATGCAGCGCGACACTCCTAAAACAGCCAGGCTTTGTAGAAACCCATCTATGTATTGGGGGGAGTTTTTGCTTGGTTTCCTTTTAAAATTCGGTTTGTCTAAATTCCTTTGGGTTTTATTTAAAACCATGGGGCCGAGTGGGAAGCTTCTTACAGTGTGGTGGAAATATTCTCTTCTAGTTTATAATTCAGAAGGAAACTTCATCAGAGGCATGGCTTTCGAACTTCGTCGTGGCGATGAGTAAGAAAATGCATTCTTTAGCATCCGGTGTACGCACATGCAGGCGTATGTTACAAACCAATAGTCACAGACCCTTCTAAAGTAAGGACATATCCTTAGACTAGTCACCAGTGAGCAGAAATTTGAAAAGTGACAGGATTACATCCTGTGTTCGCAGGTTGAGAGGAAGTAGGGTAAAGCAGGAATATTTATCTATCTATCTATCTATCTATCTATCTATCTATTTATTTATTTATTTATTTTCCCATTTCTCTTCAGAGCTCAGGAATAGCTTTGAAAATAACCTGGAAAGCAAAGGTACTCTTAGCTCCTTCTGCTCTCCTGCTAGTACTCAATGGGGAATCTGGAATCATCTGGTCCAAGGTCCAAGACATCCTCACCAGCATGTATTTAGCTATGGGCTTAGCTGGTGGAAGGTCTCAAAGCTGCCCACAGCCTCCCCTTGACTTCCATGTATTGTGGATTGTTACACAGTAAGTGAAGAATCTTGGTAGGAATCTCAGGAGGCTGACATTTCATCAGAAATAATTTTTGACGTAGTGAGGGGAAAGGTCCCAGATCTATGCCAAGGCAGAAGATATTTGTGTAGTAATAAATGGAAATAAAAAGCTGCCCACCATGGACATGGCATCCTGAGAGCTTGGTGGGATGCAGGCTGTAGTTCAGAGATCATCAGGTCTTAAGGTGAAGAGCCACAGTCTGAAGGAAGCCCATAAGTTGATCAGTCCCATGTGTCAGCATTTAGATTAGTGGATGGAAATAATAATATTAGGCAGGGATCCTTAGAACATCAAGGTCGAGGATGCAGTGCCTTTGTATAAGCAAGCTCCTGTCCAGTTCAGCTACATGTCAATCACAAAGGGAAGGCAAAACTCCCAGAAACAATCCAAAGCCAATAGCATGGCATAAAAGGAATGAATTGTGTAGAAAAATTACATACCCTAAGGAGTGCTAAGAGTGGAAGAAATAGTCTTCTCCAGGGAAGAGCCCCAGTTGGTTATCCAATACCAAGTGGTCATCCCTAAAATCATATACATACAAGTAACATTGCACAGACTGAGGAAGCTGCATTTATACATTTAGGAATATATATAGTTTAATATATTTAAGTGTGTGTGTGTATCAGCAGTGGGAGAAAAGGACCCCATGAATCTGAGAGAAGACAAGGGAAGTACATGAGAGTGGTTAGAGGGAGGAAGAGGAAGGGAGAAATGATGTAATTATAATTTAAAACAATATTTTCTTTAAATTGGGATAAAATATAAAAATTATTATAAATAAATAAAAAGCCTACAGATATATCAGATTCTTGCACTGTATAGCTTTTCTTGAGATGAGACTTAACTTCTTATCTATAATCCCAATCTAATTCCTCCACCTAGTTTCATGGCTGCCTTCTTATGATTGTGCTGGAAAAAAACCAAAAGACCAAAAAAACAAAACAGCAACAACAATCCATGACTGAATAACTTATAGACAAGACCAATTCAGTCTTTATTCTTCACCGTTCTAGAGGCCCAAAGTCCAACAGTAAGTTACCAGTAGATTCTGCTTCTGAGATGTCTTTACAAGGCAGAGAGGCAGAAAGAAAAAGACCATATTTCTCTCTACCCAAGCCTTTTTTAAGTGACATTAATCTCATCTATGAAGGGAGAATGATCAGGACATCACCCAATATAATCCACATCACTTAATTCTGCTGCGTCAGAGATCAGGTCCCAGCAGCGGTTTGAAAGGTGACACAAACATTCAAAGCATTCAAGCAACAGGGTTTTGTAGAGAACGCCTGAGATCAGCCATAGAGAAAGAGACACGTGGTGTTCTCATAAACTCAGTGATCAGTGTTAAAAATCACTTCATATGTGTGTGTCAGAAACTGTTAGTTGAACAATGTTACATTTGCTATTAAACCTTCTTTCAAATTTGGCTTGCATGTTTACAGATCTGTGTACCAAAGGAAGGCAATGAACCAGAGCATTTCCCTTGAAACCTTTCATGATGATATGAGTGCTTGATATTTTGGATCACTGATCTTATACATATGGTAAACTCATAGCCAATGGCAATGTTTACATGACTATAGTAAGGAGTTCCTTATATAAATCAAGCCAACAGAAGTATAATTTCTTTACATTGTCTTTAGGCTTCATGCACAACTATGATAGGAATGTTTCCTAAGGATAGACAAAACAATGTTTTCGTATCACACAAATATCATTTTTAAATGAAGACGTTTTAAACCCATTCTCCGTCTGACAAATCAGAGTAAATTATACCTGTTATGAATACTAATAGTTTTGTTTTAGTATGAAACACTTGCAAATATCTGTCCAAGTGGTGGTCTTTTCTGAAATAATAGGCAATGTTCTTAAGATAAACAGAGACTTTGACAAGAGCTTTGAAAAGATTAAGTATTATAGAAAAATTTTATTACAGGTTTTGCTAGAAAAACCGTTGGAGTTTAGTAGTTTTTAAGTCCATCCATTGAATTCCTGTAGTGGAATAAATAACAAAAAAGAGAGAGAAGGGGTCATATTAGTAATAGAACATATGAGTTATATATCTATCAGCAGAAAAGATGAGTGATTGAAATATATATATATATATATATATATATATATATATATATATATATATATATATATGTTTTCAAAACTGGCATCTATACTGAAGTCCCTACTTGGTACCAAGAATAGATAGAAATTACACAAATAGTATCAATATTCAAAGAGTATCTTGGAGATCTGCAGGTTATCTACATGCTCACTCACATTGCCATTTGCTCTGGTCTTACTTATGTAGCCATTTCTAGTCCAGACTGCCTTCAGTAGACTTCCTGCTATTTTTGCAGTCTTTCCATCCCCTTTTTCTGGGAGATGTCCTGAGCCATAGATTCTGGGTCTGTGATGTAGATACATCCATTGGCATGAAATGTGAGGGTTAGCGCTGTCAGTTTGACAAAACCCCAAAATCACCTCGGAATGAATCCCAGAGAGTGCCTATGAAGGATTAGCTTTATTATATTAATTGAGGTGGAAATACTCACCCAGGGTCAGAGGCACCATTTCTTAGGAAGTGGATCCTGTGCTGTGCACGAGTGGGGAGAGAGCTAGCTGAGAACTAGCACGCATGCATTAATTCGCTACTCTCTGGTCTTGACTGTAGGTGTAAGGTATTACTACTTCAAGTTCTTGCACCTTGATTCTGCTTTGAAAAGGACTGAAGCCTGGAATTAAAAGCCAAATAAACCTTTCTTCCTAAAGTTTCTTTTGCCAGGAGATTTTATCACAGCAACAGGAGAAGAATCTATGACAGGAAAAGTTGATTGTTCCTGACAGTCTGTATAAACTCCGCTAAAAAATAGTTATTGTAGTAAAGGCTTGGAAGGAGCCAGAAGCCCAGCTGAATAAAGAATCAGAGAAGATGAAAAACAGAAATATGAGAAATAAGTGCTTAATTCTCATTTAAGTATTATCTGGAAATGGAGAGACTTAGTTAATACCTTACATGGTTCCAAAATCAAATTATTCCTAGTCATTTGATTAGCCAAGGATGTGTTTTCCAAAATGTTTGTGGGATATCTAAGTTTTCAACAGTCGTGACATTTCAGAATAATAATTGCTGAGTCTTGGTTCCCATCTCTAAAATGAGAATCAAACTCTTTTAAACCTATTGGAAATCACCAGTCACCTGTAACTTACTTTGGTCCTAGGCTCTCAGTATCTTGGCTGTCCATAGCAGACCGTTCACGTTCTACACAATGAGTGGTTGTCTTAGCTGACTTTGAACGGGTTCATGGGACTGTTACTCAGTTTGGCTAACGAATAATGGACGTAAGTTCTGGGATGTTTTCCTTCTTAGCAATAAAAAGAAGACTCGAGGTTCTTACAAACTGTCTTTTTCTGGCTTCAGATTCTGTAGAGATATGAGGCTGTGATCAGCAGATGTACTCCGTAACCACGATGTAGCCAAGGGGGTGCCAAGTGGACTGTGGGGAGATGAACATTTGTGTCCCTTGAAATCTACATGTTAAAACTGTAATCTCAAAGTAATGAGATTTGGTGGTGAGGACTCTGGGAAATAACTAGGAGAATTGTAATTAAATTTGTATTTGTTACCAGTCACAGGACCTAGAAAAGATTGTATTGAGTGAGGTAACCCAGACTCAGAAAGACCAATGGATAAATTAGAAGCCTCAAACATGAAACTCCTAACTACAGCCATGTGATATTTGATGAAGAGGTTAAAAGCATACACTGGAGAGAATACAGCTTCAACAAATGGTGCTGAGAAAACTGGATTGTATATGTAGTAGAATGAAATTAGATTCGCATCTATCACTCTGCACAAACATTAGATACAAATGGATCATAGTTCTCAATTTAAACCTAGAACACTATAGTCCTTTAATATAGCAACCCAAAGTAGACAGTAAACAGCACAGTTACCTCACACCTGCTCCAGACCTGAAGGCACAGGGCAGATTCAAAGATCCTTCTGTTTCTAGATGACTTTCCTGTCACTTGCAAATAGGGGCCATATGGATATTTAGAAAGATTAAAAGGATCACTACTACCTTATTGTAATTATCTACAATATAAATGAAGTTGATAATACAAGAAATTTCTAACTATTGGAAAGTTCCATGACTCCTATGACTGGTAATAAACACAATTTGAATTACTATTTCTTCACCCATCAGATTTATTTTGGAGAGGCATGGATATATAAACACTTAGTAAGCTTTTTTTAAAAATTGATTTTAGTTTGTATGGATGTGATGGTTAAAATTCATTGTCAGCTTGACTGACCCTAGGACCACCTAGTAGACAAAAATTTGGTGTACCTGTGAGGGAATTTCCAGCCAGATTGAACCGAGATCAGCTAAATATACCTATGAAATAGTTATACCTTCTCTGACATAAATTCTTTTATAAGTACACATTGATCAGGACTATGTCAACAGAAAAATACCCATGGCACTGGCTGTGGAAGTAAACAAGCAAGCACACGTTGTAGATTTGTGAAAGTGTCCTCGTATGAGAAACCAAGGCCCTTCAAACAGAACAAGAGGATGTGGGAAATGCCCTTAAAATGTCATGAAAAATGAGGACTGTGCTTTTTTCCCACTATTTTCTTGCTGCCTGCAGCCTCCATGGGTAATGCAACTTCAGGTTTAGAGATTCAGTGTTTTACAATATTACCCTTAGAATAATAGAGAAGACTCTGGATGAAGCCGCTGTGAGAGTAATATAATGATCTGTCTCTAGTTTCACAAACATCCCACAAGATTCTGATAACTTCACAATGTTTATCAAGAGCTGAGGTTGCAAAATTTGTGAGTATTGCTCAATGGGTGCAGAGATATGTCTTATCTCATTGATTTTAATTTTTTACATATTTCAACATAATTTCTTATAGTGCATACCTCTTTCATGTTTTCACACATGCCATATATGTATCAAGTATATGTAAATATATTTTCCTATAATGTCTGCTATATGCCACATGGAATATAGTCATTATATTCTCCAGGACCTGTCATATTCTGCTTTGTTTCTGGGACTTTGAATTTATAGCTCCCACCTCCTAGGATAAATTCCTTCATTTCTAATTTTTTATAATGAATATAGTCTATCTCTGCTCCACTAAAAAGGTTCCTGCTAAGATGCTGGGCCAGTCTGTTCCTGCCACAGTGCTTCTGTTTCTAAATACTCTATCTCTAAATACTATATCTCTCTTTAGTACTTTTAAGACTACATTATAAAAGACCTATTTCTTCCAAACAAGTTGAGGGAGCTCGTGTTCTCTTCATCCTGGAACTGGATGTGCATAGGAAGACCTCAATAAGCATTTATTGAAAGACTATTAATTTTGTTAAACAATGTTAGAGATTGTGGTCAGTTTGGATGCATTAATAATAAACTCCGAGTCACCGATGTAGTCATCAGGGTATCAATAAAGCACTTTTCCTTGTTGTCAGCTGACCAGGAGCGAGCCAAGATTTGAATTCCCTAATTTGTTCTCCCTGGGTCTTTCACCCTGTGTCTGTCTATTGCAGGAGTCCGAATCTGTGCTTGCCTGAATGCTGTCTTGTGACTCTGTCTATGTTTCAGTCTGTCCCTAACAAAGGGCTTTGCTCTGGATTTATTGAACAGCACATAAAGCAGCACATGGAGGAAGGAGTGGGATACTTTACAGGAATCTTCAACAGAGTTTGACAAGGGATTAAGTCACGGGCTCCAACCGACTCCAACTGACCCAGAAAACAAGCAGGATTACAAATGTCATTGTCAAGCCATATCCATATGTCGCATCCAACATTTATAAGGATATTCATTTCATAACTTTGTTTTCACCCTATAGTTGCTGTTTTCATCAAAGGGTTGTCATAACAGACACGGACACATATCCATTACTCTTGCATCAGGGGGGTGGAAGAGTACGTAACTTAAGATTACGTAACTTGTCCATTAACTTAGGTTGTAAAATTGATTACATGAAAAATTCAAGGCAAGTAAGGATTTTTATTACATTGTTATCTTAAAAGAAGGTTATGTAGACAAGTTGAATATACTGTAGGATAACATCTTAAGTGATCTGAAAATCTATTATTAACTTTGGCTGGGAGGTCTAGTAATCATTCCAGTCTCTTAGCATATAAGAGATATTCTTGTCATCCTGTGTTGCCCCAGGAGTTGGTAAATATTCATTGTTAGATGAAGTGTTTTGGGACTTTCTAAAGGTAGTAAGTAGAGAAAAGGAAACAGAGACAAACCCCCAAGCACTCAGACCTTCAATCCTGCTAACTACTGTCTTGACTCACCCTTCAAAGGAGTCCAAGCCTACAGGATCACTGTCAAAACTAACTGCTGCTCAGTTCACTTACACATCCTGGACGAAGTATGTTTTTCTAACATTAAATACTGTTAACCACATCTCTGATGTTAAATTGTTCACTGCCCAGCATCAGAGTATAGACCCCAAGACATGCAAAGAAATAAGAAGAAAGGCACAGGAACCAGAGCCAGAGGCGACCCAAATATTGGCACACTAGTCACAGGTTCTCAGGAGTAAGGTGAGACGCCTTTGGGAAGTCACCGTCATTCTTACTAGAGACAGAGAATCTCATCTCAGAGATGCGGTATAGGAGACAAATGGAAACGCTAAAAATAAAAATGTGCAATAAAAAGAAGAAACTCTTTGATGAACGTATTTGTAGGGAAGTAGAGAGAATATATTGCAAGAGCCAGAAATCATGCTCAGTGAATTTAAAAATATTAAAAAGATGCACATTTAACCTTCACTGATTTAATGGTATTAAATTCTAAATTAAGAAAAATAAAACATAGAGCACATTATAAGATGTTTTAAAACAACAAAGGTAATCCACAGCTTTAGGACACCACAAAGGAAACCAGACCTCAGTTTGGGTTAGAAGTTAATGAAAACAGTACATATGGACAATGCAACAGAAAGCCCTTTGAGAAAAAATAGATTTTTGTGTCTGTAACACAGAAAAGGAAAGACATAAAATCCATGCCTTATATTACCCAAGGACGGCTCTGAGGAGTCACAGGGTTGGGAATCTAAAATAACTATGATTCATGTGCTGAGAACCGCCTTGGTCTTGTAATGGCTGACATTATGTTGATGGCTAACTTTATGTTTAAAAGTTTAAAATCTCTGTGCTTAAGAGCAAAATTAGACCTCCAAATGTTAAGGGCTGTGAAGGGTTAACTTTTTTTTTCTTTCTGCTGTTTCTGCTTCTGTAAACAAGTTTGTTTTGCATGTAACTTGAATTGTTTGTTTTTATAAACCCATCTGAGAGGGCTAGGCACTGCATTCAGAAGTCCTGAGTCCTGGGTGTAGACCTGGCTGGAGCCAATATCTGAAATAAAGGCTCTTCTCTGTTAAAATGTATTAATGGTCAGAACCAGAATAGTCTCTCTTCTTCTTTCCAGTTATGACAGACCAAGTAAGTCTGTATAATACTCACAAAGAGGCAGCTGTACCTCACAGTTTAATTGAGTAAAAATTTAAGATGGAGGTAGTCATGTTAACCTGATGTCCAGAGATGGTGTTGTGATGAAAGCATCACCAGGATAGGATCCTAGTGGAAAAGATATGGAGAGACACAACTCTCTCTCATGAGAGATGATTCTTCAAGGTTAGCAGTCCCCCCTCCATGGGCAGCCCTCAAACCCAATTATCATGGGGTCATCCCATTTCAATATCCCAAGCAGAATTCCAGGGTAGTTCAGAGAAACCAGCATCATTTTCTGAAATGTCTCTTCCCCTTTACACGACCACACCATGGGCTGTGTGTTTCAATACATACACCTTTGATAGACAAAAGTAATATCTTAAATGTTGTAAATTATAGTAGGTTATAGAGAAAAGTAGATAAAAAATAGTTATAATGGATGATACAAATAGAGATATAAATTCTAAGAAGAAATCAAAAGGAAACGCTAGAAATCAAACCACAGGAGTGGAGAGTTTCACGGAAGAGTGTATCAGCAAGCTTGACACGAGGAAACCATCAGTGAGTTTGAAGATGTGTCAGTGGAAGGTTCTTGTGTGCAAAAGGAATGGAAGAAAATAGTTTAAGGAGAGGAACCAAGTATCCTTGAACCCTGGAACAACATGATCTGCAGAGGAAAATATTCAGGACTTGGTAAGCTGTTCAACAGGCCAACAAGTCAAAGAATCTCTGCTAGGCAACTCCCCTGGTCAGCTTCCCCCCCAAGTAGTTGTTTACTGCTTCTATGACCTTGGGGAAGTTCCCTCACAATCTTCTAAGTTTCAGGTTCCCAGACATGAGATCTATTTACTCCCTGTGTGTCATGAGTTTCCCCTCCTTCTTGGTAGGAATATTTCAGTTCTGAAAAAAATTGCTTTACAGTAGATGTGGGGAAAAGTAAGCAACCCACAGTACTGGCTGAAAACCATATACTGGTTCCTAGTTCTCCCACACCTTTTGTTTGCATAGGAATCAATGCAAGTCAGGGCTACAGATTTTCTTCTCCCTGTCTTGGTTAGATTCTGGCAAGCCTTTATTTGTGAGTCTGTAGTAACATGTCTTTCCTTAAGAGAAGAGAGTCATTAAGGAAAACAACATCCTCTGGCCATATTAAGAACTTTATCTTTACTTTCCTTACCTGACACAAGAGGAAACTTCCCTGTGTTCTCCACCCTAAGAACCTGGTTAAGGTGCTGCAGTTGAAACTCTTGACTATGTGAGGTCAGTCCCACATCTGTCAGGCTGAACCTCAGATGTTTTTAATCCGTTGACTTCATCCATAGTTAACACCCAGCAATTCAATTACTCTGTAGACGTCGTTTCTCATTTCTGTTCCTGGTAAAGTGCGATTCCGTGTCCTCCTGTTTATCCAGTTTATAGAGGGAACTTATCCTTAGACATCCGTTCATAATGGTTGTTAAGAAGACTTGCTGATCTTTAGCTGTTTTCTTGTAATTATGACAGTGACTGCTGACTGGTAATTTACATGTTCGGAATGTCTCTCTTTTGGTGTGTTTACAGCAGAAACCCTTCCATTGTGTGAACAATATCTCCATTCAGTTCAAAGACAAGTTTGCACACTGTCTAATACAGCAAGCTTATTCACTTGATGGGTTTCCTTCCATCCTTACATAGAAGATACAGACGGCCTGAGTCTGTGTTACACTAGAACCGTTGCATGCCCAGTGTCCACTGAGGGTCCACTGTTCTTCCTCACAAGACCAGAGGCGAGAAAACGAATTCAAATTCCTTATATTAAGGGTGATTATGGTCAACAGTGTGGCCAGAAATTTTGGTAGAGATACAGTTTTGCTGAGTACTTTCCATAACAGATTAGAGAATAAGCTGTAAATGCAAGGGATTGTTAGTTAATTACTACAGAAATTATACCTTCACACATAAATAAAAAACTAAGATATAACTACTAGAAGAATAAAAAGATGATATAAAATTTCCAAACTTAAAAAATCTAAATCAAGCTAGCAATATAAAATAAAGGAATATGTAAAAGAGAAAAAGGATAACATATGCAAATAGCACAAAACAGAGGCTTGAAGAGTCACAATGTACCAGTAACATGCTAATTATGCAGTTGAAACAGACATTTTCAAATCTGTATAAATAGCAGCATACATGCAAATATTAAAATCCCAGCCATTAATCCTATGCAAGAGATATTTGTGAAATACTACCAAGCCAAAACGATCAAGGGTAAAAGATAGAAAACCATGTACCAAGCAACTACCTTAAAAAAGAAATGCTTCCTGGTAATTTCAGAAAACACACATTTCCAGTCAGATGAAATAAATCCAATGTGACAGTTTTATATATTGTCCTAAGGCACAATCTACCAGAGTATTATTGTTTGTGGATTTTATATGCACCTGACACCATGGCTTTAAAGTAAAAGAAAAACCATTAGGAATGTAAGAAACACCTGACACAGAGGATACAATTGTGTTTGGATAATTTAGCACAAAGAATAAAAAAATGTTTCTGGCTCATTTTGTTAACGCTGCACACTTTAAAAAAAAATGTCTTCTAATGTTAATTGAAAAGCTGAAAATTTCACTCATAATAGATCACAAGTAAAATTGCAGTGTGTAGATAAACTATCACGATTCCATGCTGTTGATTAAATAAATGGTAATAACCACTCTGTAAGGCAGCTTGGCTGACTGGCAAGACGCAGTGTTTCTACCTATTTTTCCAATGTAGTATGTTTCTGGAAAAGTATGTGACACAATTGTATACAGAAACACTCACATGCAAACACACACACACAGTGTGCACATGCACACATATGGATATGTGAAGGTATTACATGGAGTGTCAATGTAATACAGATTTTGAAATAATTTACTAAAACTTCATCAATTTTTTGGGTCGTGCCTGTCATAGCAGCACGTATGAGAGCGACAGCTGAGGCCGACCTGGTCTGTACACAGTGAGATCCAGGCCATTTCCGCTAGACAGTGAGATTCTGTCCCCCCTTAACTAAACCAAACCAAACAAATAAAAGACACGGGGTAAACACATTACTGTGTGTAAAACTAGGAGTCAATTAAAAGGATTTATTTATGCCCAAAGAACAGGCCTCATAACCCATGACTGTGAGACAGATGCAGCGGTGCACATCTGTACTTCTGGTACTTGAAAAACTGAGGCAAGAGTTTTACAAGTTCAAGGCCAGCTTTGGTTCCATGGTAAGACCTTGTCTGGGGAAGAAAAATGAAAAACAAAGCAAATAGAAAAACAGCTACACACAAAAACACATATGACCGGGGAGTGAGCAGAAACCACTTGCCTGTCTCAGCAGAATCACAGAGACAAAAGGACCCCAGTCTGTAAATGTCTGGGTGCTTAGAGTAATAAAAAGGGGTACCCCACAAAGAAGGCAGGTTTACTTCTGAAGAGGAAAGGCATTTGGACGGTAGCTGGTGAGGTTTACTCAAGGGCACTTGTACGCTTTGCGTTTATGATCAGTTTAAGGCTTTTGCCAAGACCGCAGTCTTGTATCAAATGATTGAAACTAGCGTTTAATCTGAAAATCACCAACTTCATCACTTCAAGACATCTTGACCTCCAAGTTAATAAGGTAAAGAAAAGTAAAACTGTACATGTTTTAATTTAACCTAAAATGTATTTTAACAGTAGATTTGAGTTTATTAGTATAGTGCTTTATTTTAAGGTCTGTAAGGATAGAGAGATGGCTCAGTGGTTGAGAGCCCTTGCTGCTCTTGCATAGGATCGAGGCTCGGTTCCCAGCATCCATGTGGCAGCTCGCCATCGGTAACTCCAGATGTAGGGGATCTGACACCCTCTTCTGGCCTCTGTGGATGAGAGTGACACATAGGGTGCACATATAAGCATGCCAGCCAAACTGTCATACTCTTAAAATAAAGATAAATATTTAAAATGTTACTAAAGAACATTTAATACAGCTTAAGACACTGCTCAGAGTCTGGGGAGATGAATGGCTCAGTGATTAAAAGTGCTTCTCCACAACCAGGAGGACCCCATGTCAGATCCTAGAATACATGTTACAAGCCAGGCAATGTCTCATCTGTGCCCAGCACTATAGGGAGTGGAGACAGGAGGATCATTAGGGCTTGCTGGCTGTCAAACCAGCTGAAAAACACAAGCCCTAGGCTCAGGGAAGGTTCTACCTCAAGACAATAGGGCAGATTCACAGAGGACACTTAGTACTTCCTTTAGTCTCTGGGGGCATCTGCACACATGAACATTTACTATAAACCACACCATATGGTATGGCACATACTATGCCATACCACACCATTCACACAAACACAAGACAGTGCTTAACTTGTCAAAATATGTGTTACTTTGAAATTATCCTCGTGTGTTAGTTACTAACACTAATTATGCCAGTTAAGAGTAAGAGAGTTGTCTGGCAGTGGTGGTGCATGCCTTTAATCCCAGCACCCTGGAGGCAGAGGCAGGCGAATTTCTGTGAGTTCAAGGCCAGCCTGGTCTGAAGAATGAGTTTCAGGACAGCCAGAGTTACAACAGAGAAACCCTGTCTCTAAAAACAAATAAACAAACAACAACAACAAAAAGCAAAACATCTTATTTATGCTTGTTATACAAATGTTTTGTCTGTTTGCCATATGTATGTCTTGTCCCTCTGGAGATCAGAAGAAGGCACCACATTCTCTGGAACTGGGGTTACAGGTCACTGTGAACCACTGTGTGGGTGCTGGGAATCAAACCCACTTCCTCTGCAAGGGCAACTAGCATTCTTAACTGCTGAGCCATTTCTCCAGTCTCTGCAGCTCATTTTTTAAAGGAGTTGTACTCAGATACTTTCATAATTAGCTGTGCCTTCAAAACTCACTCTCCATTTGAAGAAAAAAGTACAACAATTTGAAACAAAAATCTTAAAGTTAGATTGATGAAGGATCCCAGAGTCATGAATGACATTAGTGTACTAACTGGGCACTGTACAACTTCACAAACCTCTGTATCAGACAGGACTCTGGCTCCTGTCCCTCCCTGTTCCACATTGATTATTGGCGGTATCCTCTGATCATCTCAACCTTGCAGGCTCAACCAGCTTTAAAAAGGTAACGATGCCCTCGAATTATTTTTTTAACCTTATCTAAGGTTGGGACAGAAGAGGCCCTGAGCTTATATTTCAAACCATCTGACAGATACCAGATATGAGCATGCTTCTTGGAAGTTTTTAAATAGTCCTCCCACCCCACCTCTGTGAATATGTAGCAATAGACCAGGCACATTGGCTTGCGGTGTGGGAGCAACAGGGCCATACAGGTTTGTCCACTCTGATAGGCTGTCTTGAGAGAGGATTCTTGTGCAAGAAATTATTCTCTATACCGAGTAGGTTTAAGAAATGGTTATACTTGTAAGTTCTGAATTCTTCATAATGGAAGACCCAGCAGTCCAAAATTCTAGCATGAGTAGGAGGAGCTAAAGCCAAAAGGCTGGCTATTGGGGAAAGGGAGTGAATTTTCTTAAGGGAGGCAGCCCTGGTAGGTTGCCAGTGGATGGCTCCTTACACACAGATGTACTGGTGGCACAGATTCAGCTCAGTGGATTAAAAGGATTGCCTTTGGTTGGGGGTGGGGGTGGGGAGAAGCGGTATGGGGTAGAAAGAGTTGGAGGGGAAGGAGTGGGGGGCAGATCTGATCAACACCACATGGTATACATGGTATATATATTACTTTCCCAAACGTTAAAACATCGAAAAGCAACACAGAGAAAAGCAAGTAATTTGAAGTCTGAACATACGTATATCTACTACTAAGTCACAGGTATCATCAAGGCATGTAAATTCCCTGAACATCCTTATATTAAGTATAAGATTCAGTAAGTGTTAGCCATACCTCACTTTCGGGATACAGAGTGAGAATATGTGCAGATATCCTACACAGGTGCCTAGCGTATTCCAAATGCTCAACAAACATTTTCTAGTAAAATGAAGTATTTCTGCCATTGGTTGAGTCTGAAGAAAAGTTTCTAAATTGATAAGTTTTATAAATATGTATATATACATATATATATATATACACATATCAAAATATATATTGTTTTTTGATATATATCAAAAAAGTTACATATACACATATATGTACATCTATCTACACATACATATATATGTATATATAACATGTACATATATATGTATATGTACAAATAAACTGAAAATCTTGTAATATCAAAAATATCACTCTATTAAATAAGACTTAAACATTTTGGAACCAACTCGAATATCTCACTGTCATTTCTGAAATTTTCTGTCTTGTTAACACAATATAGCACATTTTAAAAAATAGACTCTAATTTTTGTTTATTGTACATAATTGTAATCCCCAAACAGATTTTTTTTTTAGATCTGGCAATTTCCAGGAGTGTTTGATCCTAGAAAATTACAAACATACTGGTAACATGGTAACTTCTTTTTAACCATGTTTTAAATTAATTTTTATTTTTTGAGACTAGCCCAAGCTGGCCTGGAACTTGTGACGATTCTCTTATATCTGCCACCCAAATTCTGGTATTAGAGGTGTGAGTTACCACATCCTGCTTTAACACCGTACAAAATCCATTTTACCAAACTAGCTAAATTATCTACCTATCAGATTATCTTTGATAAAATTATATCTAATATAACATTTTACTCACTTGCATGAAGAATAAAGAACAAAACTTTTTTCTTTGAATCTTCCATATTTCCGCCATTTATTGCAGTTTCTGACGCTTTCTTCTCTAGCTGTGTCAATCAATTTTCCTTTCATCCCTCCGAGTGAAACAGCTCTGTAAAACTGTGGTACTCCTCTTTTCCTTATCAAAAGCAAAACACCCTCTAAGAGACAGAGGGAAGAGAGGAGCCAGGGAGCCAAAGACTGAGATCTTATAGACACATACCCAGGAGTGAAAGAGACAACTGACCATGTGAATTTGCCTCATTCTTATCAGTGGGCAGAGCACCTGGAACTGTGCCCCGATGCAGTTAAGTGATTTAAATATTAACCTGGAAACCTCTTAGTCAGATCATCACAACTGTGTGAACTTCAGATCTGGCTGAAGGAGTGGGATTAGTGTCAAGAGTGCCTACCTCTGTGGCTGAACAATGGGAATTCACCATGTAAAGTTGCTCGATCCGTGTTGTCCCTAGGACCCTTGACTTCAGTGAACGGTGGAGTGGAGCAGCTGTGTGAGCCGGGCCCCGGCAGTGACAGGGATCCTAGAATCACCGCCGCTGAGCCTGTAGAAAACACTGAGTAAAACGAATCCACACAGTGTAGCACAGGACCCCGAAGGTCAACAGTGACAGAGCAGGGCGTTCTAAAGAAAACATAAACGTAGCCAAGCACAGGCAGGTAGACTGACACCCTTCCAAGAGGAATCAGAGCAGCCTGCCCTATGCCCCTCCCGTCTCCCCACCTCCACCATGGGCCAACACAAAAGTTTAAAAACAAAAAAAACAAAAAAAAATCCAAAACACGTCTCAGAGGAGCAGTTAGCAAAAAAAGGTTATCATGCTTCCTCACAGAAAATTCTCATTTTTTCTTTTAATTGAGATTAAATCTTTTTCAGGGCAGAGGGAAGGAGAAGGCAGACATGTAAGGAGAAAATTAGCCAAGGTTAGGGGGCGTGAGATATAATCACAGAATGCAGTCTATCAGGAAAGACATTCTCTGGTAATCCACCGTCTTGGCCAAGTCCCACTACAAGAGTCCTGGACTTTATGTGCCCATCCACGTGAAGAAGGATCCCGACAGGGGACAAAGTACCAGGCGACGCTGTCATAACCAAGATGGGGCTGAGCGCGGTGGACGTCTCTCTGAGCCGCAGAAACGACAGACGTGAGGACAGCGTTAAAACGTCACATAAAACCAGTTTTAAAACAGCGTTAAGAGTGCTACAAAATCCTAAAAAATTTCTATCGGGGTGTCAAAAAATTATTTTGGGTGTACAGGACAGAATTAGCACTGCTATCAACTAGCCAAGTCTGAAGAAGTTGATAGAGGTTCTCTGCAGTCAAGAAAGATCCCGGTCTATGTGTGAGCGGCGCTGCTGCCCACTGGCTCAGGGTATGAATTTTTGGTAACAGAGTTTGTGAAGGAGTCCTCTCTGTGTGTCTCTCTCTCTTCCTTTCTCTCTCTCTCTCTCTCTCTCTCTCTCTCTCTCACACACACACACACACACACACACACATTCAACCTCAATATCATTCTTCATGAGGTATACAATGTATATTTATTATAATAATTTTTATTAGCTCTATGAAAATTCCATAGAGCGAGTGTGTTTTGAACTCATTCACTCCTCTCATCCCTCCCACCACCGCTGCTCTTAGTCCTCATCCCTTCCTGTCAAGCTTCACGATCAATTCTTTTCCTCCTCATTCCCCACCGTGTCTGGTTGATATCGCCCAGTTAGACTTGGGATTGGGGTCTGCTTTGCTGTGTCTACTCAGCCGACCAGGAGGTCACATCAATTTTTTGTTTTAAAAGCCAATAAACTGACTCTTCCCTTCCCAGAAGCCAACAAATCCTAATAGCTCCTCAGCAAATGGTGGGATTTTGTGGTGATAACATTTTTTTTTCTGAAGATATCTCCTGATCCCAAAGAAACTGGACTTTTGTTGTACTTGAGGCCAAGTAATTAATATACCTTGAAATTTCTTGATCCCGGCCTGCTTTCTTACGGTGTGCTCAGCCTCATAACCCGCCTTGAAGAGAACAACGTAACCAACCTTAGTCTGCCTTGGATCTCCAGGGTCGCCAGCTTTACAAACTAAGATAAATACACAGCTTTGATCCTAAGTTCATAACACGGACTCAGAATACTGTGTGTGTGTGTGTGTGTGTGTGTGTGTGTGTGTGTGTATGTTGTGGCAATCATTTCCTGAAAACAACCAGTAGGTTGAAAGCAACCTTAAACAGAATAAATTGCCCGTAAATGTTATAAGCAATATGTTTTATAACATGTGTGTGGTTTAGAGTGGTATTCTGGGTCAGGTGGCGTCAATAAAGTACTTCTTCCCTCATAAAACTGTTACAAATCTCTATAACAAGTATCCTTCATCCCTTTCTTATATCATGTTTCTTGTGCTGTCCACAAAATACAAAACAAAGCCTTTTATTAGGGATGGGTGACAGGGACAGACAGACCAGACACGCTCAACAGACAGGGCAACTACACACTACAGACAGATGGAAGGCACCAGGGAGAAGCAGAGATTCTGACAATTCTCTCTGAAAGAACACTTAAAGATGTTAAAATATGCCTTAGGAGGATACACTTTAAGAAGACCCTAGAAGGAAGGTCTGAGACATAGAAAGAAAAGAGACATATAGGGAACTAACTGGGGAGGGAGTCATGCAGCTTCCGTGGTCTTGGCAATGTTAGATTGTACTGCATGGCTATTAAATACGCGTTATATGTGTTACATACATTCATGTGTGTGTGAAATGCTTCACAATTCTGAAAGCAGCTCAAACTCATCAGATGATCTTGGGAGAAAAAGTACTTTGGTATACAAATTTTGTATTATAGTTCTACAAGCCAAGAAGGATTTAGTTATAAGATAGTATCAGTTGGATCATAAAGATATTTAATAACTAAATCCCTCCGGAGTTAACTATCTTATTGAAAAATGCTTATTTCTTTCATATAAAGAATATTAGTTTTCTAATTCACAGCTGTAAGAGCACCTATGAATTCCAGAACTATTCTCAATATACACAAGACTCAGGGCACCAGCATATCTCAAATTACTCTGAAATGATTTTATTCAATTCAATAGCTATTAGGAACGGGTTAACAAATATAATCTAGGCAGGTGATATCACTACACATTGATTAAGAAAATTTTAATTTAGATATTTAGATTGTTTTACATTTCTGAACATTGGCATGGCACAGGCTCATGGGGCTCTCATAATAGTTTGTAGGTGATAATTTTTAAATTTTTTGAGATTTTATTTCATATGTAATAGTGTTTACATCACATGTGTGCAGTGCCCACAGAATTGGAGTTACAGATGGTTGAGACTTACTACATGGATACTGGAAATTGAAGCCTGGTCCTCAGAACGAACAGCAGTGTTCTTAATTACTGATCCATCTCTCCAACTGCTATAGGTAACGATTTCAAGAAAGTGGGCAATATTGCAATACTTTGTTAACAGCAATGACTACCCTAAACTTAACAAGGTACCTGCCAAAATATATACCTACAAAGATGATTGCTCTGATGCCACGTACAAAATATCACAACAACGTAGTACCCAATAAAATAAAAATACACAATGAAATAAAAATCTTTATTGAAACATTGTACTATTTATACATCAATCACCGATTTTAAAAAATACGGGGTCACATGAGAATGGAATGATAATGCTTAGTGAAAAGGATATATATTTTTTACTCTGAAAGTATAGTTTTATAATAAAATCTAAAATAATATTTAGGATATGATTATCACAGTGTTCTTGCAGAGAACCTACAGGTTAGAGTGTGTGTTGGGATTCTCTAATGCTTTTGTCTGCCCTGGGGACCCACTTCCTCTGGGAGGGCTGCCTAGTCCGCCCTCAATGTAGGGACTAGTGGCCCGGCCTTGGCCCATTTGCTGTGCCCTGTTTGGGCAGTAACCCTCTTTGCAGAGAAGCAGGGGTGGGGATGAGTGGGTGGGGGTGGGGAGAAGGAGGAAAAGGCGTATATGGGTCTACTTCATCATATGCACGTGTGGAATTCTCAAAGACTAAGAAGTGGTTAATTTAAAAGCACATATAGAAAATGTTTTACCGAACAGAAAAAAATCACCGTCCTCACTGTACTAGACAATAAAGCTAAGGGAAATTGTAGAAACAAAAACAATCTTCAAAGATAATGGGGGAATCAGATTTTGTGGGCAATTCTTTGCAAGTCCAGCTGTGTAAGCATCCAGCATGTAAAATTGGTATTTAATGCTTATTTCTTCTTCTAAGTCAAGACCGCACCTTATCACCTTTGCCTTTCTGTATTCTTTCAAAGAAGCTACCAAATATCTGTAGTTGCAGCTCATGTAGAGGATTTATGGGAGTTTTACATGGACATGACTTTGGCTTTACATTAAAAACTGTGGTTTGAATCCATAAAAGACTCAGTAATGTGGTTATGAGCTGAATGAACTCTGGGCATCCAGGAAGGAAACGATTCACAATCACTTTCGAAGTAATATCGCAAAATGATTTTAATTGGGTGCTTAGTTTATGATTGTTAACGCATACTGCCTCCAAGAAAGTAAATGAAAATCTGTGTGTTTTTAGTGAAACACTAAGCAGAATTTAGGAAATAGTTCTCTCTGTTATGTTCAATATACACCTCCGTTAAATTTATCCAAGAATTCAGTGGAGGTAAAAGAATGTGATTAAATGTATACACGATGCAGTTGTGGGGAAACGTAAGGTAAATAAAAAGGCTGTAGGCCGCCATCTTTCTGAAGGAAGGGTTACGTGTCACACAGCCTTGATAGTCTTGGCTAGACCCTGCATGTGCAGAGGCAGCAATCAGGGGAGGAAAAAAGAATGTGTGCTAACTCTGGTTGAGGTCTGGCAAAGCCTATTTCTTCTCTCCAGGTCTTCTCAAACATGCTGAGTTATAAATGCATAGGTTTGAAAAGGGAGACTGGAGACACAAATGTGTGGAGAGATGTACAAAGAAAACAGCAAGCTTGCTGTTCTGACTTGTTTACCCAAGTTTGAGTATGTACGTACAGATGGAAGTGTCTTCAAATACAAAGCGTTGCTCTATCTGGCACGTTTTAATATTTTTACTATGTCTGAACACTAAAAAGCAACTTTGGGAACGTAAGATTTCTCTTTTATGCTCAGTGATCTCATTTCTAATTCATGGTACAAACACAATAAAAATGTCAGGCCTGTGCTTTGAAAGCTACTTTTCAGAGAAATGGCCACTTGGTGTTTGTGTGAGTTTCTGTTTTTACACACCAACAGTAAAGGTTTTAATGTTTTCTTTTGTTTTCTTGTAAAGTTGTATATTTTCTATTCTGTTTGGGTAAGAAATACCATATCATCTGCCTTCACCTGCTGTTTCAACTGCTTCAGAATGATTCTTTTAAATTTCTTAATCCACTAGCAAATTTTACAGAAAAGCAATGCAATTTTCTATCAGCCTGTATTCCCACATTTTATTTACTACCTATTCTTAGGAAATTAAATTAAGCAAATTGTTGTTATTATCATTTGGTGGTAGCTGCTGGTCTCACAGATTCCCTATGCAGTACACACCGGCCTGAAACTCTAAATCTCTCGGACTTAAACTTGCAAAGTGCTGCAGTCACAAGCATGTGCCAGCATACTTTTAATAGATACATTCAAATTATACATATCAATGCTATATCGTATTAGTTACTTTTCTGTTGTCGTGATAAAATGCCATGACCAGAAGCACCTGAGGGAAGAAGGGATTCACTTGAGCTCCTGGTTCCTGAAAGACAGAGTCCATCACGGTATCCAGGGCATGACATGACTGCAGGAGCAAGAACATGGCTGATCTCATTTCATCCGTCCACAGGAAGCAGGGGTGGGGCAGGCTGTAAAGCCCTCAAAGCTCACCCAATGAGGTACTTTCTCCAGTAAGGCCCCGCCTCCTAAAACTTTTCATCACTTCCCAAAATCTTGCCACCCATGCGGGAGCAAGTGTTCAAATATGCAAGTCTGTGGGGGCCTTTCTCATTCAATCCATCCCAGATGGTATCCTGGGATATATGTGCTGGTTACATAATGTTCAAATTAGATTAATTATATCAATCTCCTCAAACCACCGTCTCCTCTTCACGGTGAAAACATTCCAAATCATCACGTTATCGTCACTCCCGTATATCAGACTACCCCAAAGTCTTTCCGCCCTCAGACTGTAACGTAGCAGCCACGGCCACCTCTTCCTCTTCCCGGTTTCATCCCCATACTTCTTGCTGTCCTCACTGCTAGGTGAACTATTTGGATTTGTCATGTGAATGGCATCAGCCGATGTTTGTCTTTCTCTGCCTGGCTCGTGTCATAGAATGAACTCGGCTCCCATTCATGTTCTGGCAAATGACACGGTTTCATACTTGTAGAAGGGATGTTTTGCCGTGGTGTCTGCACCGCGTTTTCTCTATAAATGCGTTGTTCATTTACTTCACTCCTCAGCACTGTCGCTAGTAAGATGAGCAGCCTAAGAGTACAGATACTCCATTCTCATACTGATCCCATTTCTTTGTACATACTCTTGAGCAGGATTGTTGGGTCATGTGATAGCTCTTTTAAGGTTTAAGGAACTTTCATATTTTATTCCACAGTGGCTCTAGTTCACATTTATACCAAGAGCGTGCCGGGTTCTCCATTTATGCACACCCCACTTGCAATCATGATTGTCTTTTTAATAATATCCATGTCCTCACCAGGGTCTCCATCATTGATCAACGTGGCTTTTTTTTTTTTTTTTCCAATACCATACAGTTTTTATTACTATAGCTCTGTAGTACAGCTTGAGATCAGGGATGATGATGCCTCTGGAAGTTCTTTTGTTTTTCAGGATTATTTTAGCTATCCTGTTTTGTTTTTGTTTGCTTGTTTTTGTTTTTTCCATATGAAGTTGAGTATTGTCATTTCAAGGTCTATAAAGAATTGTAGTGGGATTTTGATAGGGTTCGTGTTGAATTTGTAGACTGCTTTTGGGAAGATGAATATTTTTACTATGTCAATCCTACCAGTGCAGAAACATGGGAGATCTTTCCATCTTCTGAGAAGTTCTTCAATTTCTTTCTTTCAAGACTGAATGTTTTTGTCACACAAGTCTTTCAGTTGCTTGGATAAGTCACCTGGAGATATTTTGTGTTATTTGCGGCTATTGGGAAGGGTGGTGTTTTTCTGATTTCTTTCTCCGACCATTTGCCATTTGTATATAGGAGGGGTATTGATTTTTTTATTTTAATTGATCTTGTAACCAGCTACTTCACTGAAGCTTTATCAGCTGTAGAAGTTCCTTGGTAGAGTTTTTAGGCCCACTTATGTACAATATCGTATTATCTGCAAGTAAGGATACTTTGACTTCTTTGCATTTGTATCTGCTTGATCTTCTGTTGTCTTATTTCTCTGGCTAGAACTCCAAGGACTATATTGAATAGGTATGGAGAGAGAGGACAGTCTTGTCTGGTTCCTTATTTTAGTGGAATTCCTTTAAGTTTCTCTCCATTTAATTTGATGTTGGCTGTGGGCATGCTGTGAATTGCCTTTATTACATTTAGGTAAGGCCCTTGCATCCCTAATATCCCCAAGTTTTTATCATGAAAGTATGTTTTGTTAAAATCTTTCTTGGCATCTAGTAAGATGATCATGTGTTTTTTTTTTCTTTCAGTTTGTTTGTATGGTGGATTACACTGGCTTGTTTTCATATGTTGAACTGTCTCTATATCTCTGGGATAAAGCCTACTTAATCACGGTGGATGATCTTTTTGATGTATTCTTGGATTCAGTTCATGAGTATTTTATTGAATACTTTTGCATTCATATTCATGAGGGAAATTGTTCTATAATTCTCTTTTTTTGTTGAATTTTTGTATGGTTTGGGTATCAGGGTGACTGTAGCCTCATAGAACAAGTTTGGCAGAGTTCCTTCTTTTTCTATTTTGTGGAATAATTTGAGGAGTATTAGCATTAACTCCTCTTTGAATATCTGGTAGAATTCTGCACTAAAACAATCAGGGCTGGGCTTTTTTGGGTTGCAAGACTTTTAATGATGTCTTCTATTTCCTTTGCGGTTATAGGCTTTTTGAATTATTTATCTGATCCTCATTTAACATTGGTAAGTAGTATTTATTAACAAAATTATCCATTTCTTTTAGATTTTCCAGTTTTGTGGAGTACAGGGTTTTCAAATATGAACTTATGGTTCTTTGGATTTCCTTGGTACCTATAGTTATAGCCTCTTTTTTATTTCTGATTTTGTTGATGTGGATATTATCTCTTCCTTTTTTAATTAATTTAAGTAAGAGTTTATCTTTTTGATTTCCTCAAAGAACCAACTCTTTGTTTCATTGAGTCTTTGAATTGTTCTCTTTATTTTATTGATTTTATTTATTTATTATTTATTGACTAATTGCTATTTATCATTTATTGATTATTTACTTATTATTTATTGATTATTTATTTATTTTATTGATTTCATCCCTTGGTTTGATTATTTCTTGCCATCTACTCTTTTTTGGGTGCGCTTACTTCTTTTTGTTGTAGGGCTTTCAGATGTCCTGTTAATTTATTAGTATGTGATCTCTCCACTCTTTTTGGTAGGTGCTTTTGTGCTATTTATTTTGTTGTCAGCACTGCTTTCATTGTGTCCCATTAGTTTAGATATGTTGTGTATTCATTTTTATTGAATTCTAGAAAACTTTCATTTCTTTCTTTATTTCTCTCTTGATCTAGTAGTCATTCAGTAGGGAGTTGTTTTACCATAACTATGTAGGTATTCTGTTGTTGGTGTTGGTGTTGAAATCTAGCCTTAATCTGTGTGTGTGTGGGGGGGGATGATAGGATGCAGGGGTTATTTCAATTTTCTTGCATCATTTGAGACTTGTTTTATGGCCAAGTATGTGGTCAATCTTGGAGAAGTTCCCATGAACTGATGAGAAAACTGTCTATTCTTTTGTGTGTGGGTGAAATGTTCTGTAAATATCTGTTAGGTCCATTTGGTTTATAAGCTCCGTTAGTATTTCTCTGTTTAGATTTTGTCTGGATGACCTGTCCATTAGTGAGAGTGGGGTACTGAAGTCTCCCATTATCACTTGGAGAAGGTCAAAGTGTCTTTTTAGTTTTAGTAATGTTTCTTTTACAAACAAGGGAGCCTTTGTGTTGGGGGCATAGATGTTAAGAATTGAAATGTTGTCTTAGTGGATTTTCCTTTGGTAAATATGAAGTCTCCTTCCCTGACTCTTTTGATTAATTCTGGTTTGAAGTCTATTTTGTTAAATATTAGAATGGCTACACTGGCTTGCTTTTGGGTCCATTTGCTTAGAAAATCTTTTCCCAACCCTTTACTCTGAGGTAATGCTTATCTTTGATGCTGAGGTGTGTTTCTTGTATGCAGAAGAAGGATGGATCCTGTTTTCACATCCATTCTGTTAGTCTGTGTCTGTGTCTTTTTGTTGGGAAATTGAGTCCATTGATGTTGAGAGATATCAAAGACCAATGACTGTTAGGCCATGTATCTTGTGGTTGCTGCTGGTTGTGTGTGTGTGTGTGTGTGTGTGTGTGTGTGTGTGTGTACTTTCTCTTGGTTTTGATGATGTGAGATTATTTATTTTCTGAGTTTTCATTAGTTTAGTTAAGTTCCTTGGGTTGGAGTTTTCCTTCTAGTACTCTCTGTGGGGCTGGATTTGTAGATAGATAGTGTTTGAATTTGGATTTATCACGGAATATTTTGCTTTTTCCAACTATGGTGATTGAAAGTTGTGTTAGGTATAGTAGACTGGGCTGGCATCTGTTGTCTCTTCAATTCTGCAGCACGTGTATCCGGGACCTTCTGGTTTTTAGAAGTCCTCCAATGAGAAACTGGGTCTAATTCTAATAGGTCTGCCTTTATATGTTACTTGTTCTTTTCTCTTGCAGTTTTAATATTCTTTCTTCGTTCTGCGTGTTTAGTGTTTTTATTATTATGTGGTGAGGGAATTTCTTTTTACTTTTTTTTCATAATACTTTTACTAATGACTTGAGTTTTATGCTATGTATCTTGATCACACCCTCTTCCCATTCCTCCCTGGTCCATCCTCCTACCCCTGTGCCCTCAAGAAAAAAATAAGATAAAGTAAAATAAAATAAAAATAAAATAAAATAAAAATAAAATAAAATAAAATCGATCCCATGTGGTGAGATTATGGATCATAGGCATCACCATGGTTTTTTGGGGGCAGCAGGCCACTCTGATTGTGGACATTCATCTGACCCATGTTATCCCAAAATAAAACACGAGACTAAGTTCAACCTGAAGTTGGGCCTCACCACCCAAACACACAGGCATCTGGACATCATGCAGGTACCTGGACATCCTGTAGCCAACTGGATATCACACAGGCACCCAACCATCCTGTAGGTACCCAGATGTCAGATAGGCACCTGGACTTCCTGGAGGAAACCAGACTTCATGAAAGCACCAGAAGCCTGCCCTTGTAGCTTTTAGTATTCTCTTTGCTGTTATTGTTCTGCATGTTTAGTGTTTTGATCATTATGCTGTGGAGGATCTTTTTTTTCTGGTCTATTCTATGTGGTGTTCTCTATGCTTATGGCATCTTTATAGGCATCTCCTCTGTTAGGATTGGAAATTTTTCTTCTATGATTTTATTGAAAATATTTTCCGGGCCTTTGAGCTGAGATTCTTCTCCCTCTATTCCTATTATTCTTAGGTTTGGTCTTTTCATAGTGTCTTAGATTTTCTGAATGCGTTGTGTTAGTAACTTTTTGGAATTGGTATTTTCTTTTACTGATGTATCTCTTTCTTCCATCGTATCTTCAACTGCTGAGGCTCTGTCTTCAATTTCTTGTTTGTTATTGCTGTAGCTTGCTTCTGTAGTTCCTGTTCACTTTTCTAGTGAACTTTTTTTTCATCTCCCAAGTTCCCTCTTTGTGTTTTTTTATGACTTCTAATTCCATTTCCAGGTCTTGAACAGTTTTGTTAGTTTTCTTAGTTTCTATAAGGGATTCATTCATTTCTTCTAACTGCTTGCTTGTGTTTTCCCGGATTTCCTTAATGAATTTACTCAGTTCCTTCCATTATTTGTCTTTTCATTGATTTATTTGAGAGATTTATTTCATTTCCTCTTTAAGGGACTCTACTATCTTCAGAAAGTTGGTTTTAAGATCTGTTTCCTGTGCCTCCACTCTGTCTGGGTGTTCAGGGCTTGTTGTAGTGCAGTTGGGCTCTGGAGGCGACATTTTGCCCTGGTTGTTGTTGTTTGTGTTCTTATACTGGTGTTTAGGTATCTGGGTTTGGAGTGATTATAGGCTTAGGTGCCCAATTTCTGGGTTTGTCCTTATTGGATGAGTGTTTTGTTTCTTGGTTTCTTTATCCTCTCTTGTCTTCTGTTCTTTGTAGCCTCTTGTCAAGTGTGGGGGGGGGGGTCCCTCAGTGCTGGAGCTCTTGTGGCTGGCTTGGCCTTTGGTTCAAAGGGAAGTCTCTGTCTGAGTTGGGGACTCAGTCTTGGAGATTGTTCTTCTGGCTGGCTTGTGTGGCCTGTGCCTGGGTAGGGGTTGTCTGCCTGAGTTTGTCTCTGGGACTCAGAAGTTGATTCTCTTTTTCTATGCAGAAGATTTTGTGATTAATAAAATTAATTCATTTGTGTGTGTGTGTATGTGTGTGTGTGTGTGTATATATATATATATATATATATATATACATACACACATATATATACATACATGTATATATATATATATATACATACATATGTGTGTGTATATATATATATATATATACATATATATATATATATATATATATATATATATTCTGTTATCTGTGCTCTAGGATTTGTTCTAAAAAATGATTTGCCTTGAATAGTTTCCCTTATGATTTTTTACAATTTCATTGTGATGGTTCATTTTGGTTGTTAACTTTACTGAATCTGGAATTGACTAAGAAGCAAGCCTCTTGCCACACCTGTGAAGGACTTTCTTGATCAGTGTGATGTTATTCTTGAGTGTCAACTTGCCCACATCTGCAATTCATTAAAATCCAAGCATCTGGGCCTACCTGTGAGGGATTTTTTTTTTCATTAGATCATTTGAGAGAGGGAGGTCCACCTTTAATATGGGCCATACCTTCTGGTGGCAGCCTATATAAAGAGCATAAAAAGAGGAAGATCTCACTCTTTGCCTGTTTGCCCCCACTCTCACTAGAAAGGAAAGTTTATTCCTTCATTGTTATTGAACCTACTTCTTTGGGATTCTGGCATATACTGAAACCAACTGAGTCATCCAGATTCCTATATTGAATGACTATTCTGTTCTTGAACTTTCCATCAGGAGACAGTCATTGTTGGGATAGTCACACCACAGCTCATAAACCACTCTATATAATTCCATATATATATGGAATACACACACACACACACACACACACACACACACATAAATACATGTATATGTATTTTCATTGACATATATTGACAATATATGTCCACACACATATATATATATATATATATATATATATATATATATATGAATACATAAGTATGGAATAAATATATATATATGAATACACACACATACACACACACACACATACACACACACACACAAGAATATCCTATCTGTTCTGTTTCTCTTGATAACCCTGACTAATACAACCAGATTATTTGAAGTAGGAGGAGCCACCCTGAATGTGGTGCCTTCTGGTATGAGAAAGCCTTTCTTTTTACCTGATTTCTTTTATGTCGCTTTCCCATTGTTCTGGAAAGTTCATCTACCCTATTGCTGCTGTTGCCTCTGCTGTCGCTGCTGCCGCCATTCATTACTGACAAAGCACTCGCTTCTTTGGCTTTTCAACATTGACTAAAGACAAGTGACACCCCAGGACTCCAGGATCTCTCAGGCTGTCCCTGTCAGACCGGTGAGCTGCAGCAGCCAGCCTAGTACACTGAGCAGCTACTAGCATCTCAGTCTCTTTAGTGTGAAGACAGACACTGTTGGAGTCCTCTCTTGTGGAAGCTCCTCTAACGAATCCCTTTAAATCTATATTCAATCCATTCCGTTCCTCTAGAATCCTGACTAATATGCATTGTTTAGTTTCATAGTTTTAAACTTTATATTTATGCCTTTGATATATTTCAAGTGGATTTTTATATAAGGAGGGAGGGGAGAGGAAATGGGGGAGGCTTAGTTTAATTTGTCTGATTGTAAACCCCAAGGCATTCCTGTAAGCTTTCTGCTGAGAAAGCTGTTGACAGACAAATTGGGGCACTGTGCTATGCTCTTCTTTGACTGAGTTTCACAGGGGTGCCCACCCCTCCACCCTCAACTAATAAATAAATGTAGTAAGGTAAGTAATACAATAATTTTATGTGTATTTATCATTGTCAACAAGTATACATGATACAGAGTATTGAAATAAGTGTCTGCAGTACTGATTCATACTATTACTTCTTTGTACTCTCAGGGGATAAATCTCAAAGAGGCAATTAATGTGTTTTGCATTAGATTCTGAATGAGAAGGCCAGCTTTAGAAGCCTATCCAGAATAGATCTGTTACCAGATGAATTCACTTCTGGTTTCTACCTCTTCTCCCCGCTACTGTGTAGCAATGCATTAAGTTTACGTGTATTTTGAGATCTATGAAATATGTTCTTGTGCTTATTCGTCTCTACCTTGAACCAAGTGTCATCTCTGACTTTGCCATGGATATGCTCAGATACCATACTTCAACTCAGTGGTCCATCCTTATTAGCAACTAGCAACAACCTGCCTGCCATCGACTCTGTGGTTTTGACTTTCCAACAGCTCTCTGCCAGCCTGCTGTCAGTCACTTTATTCAAATGGCCATGTTTGGAGCAGGACTGCTGCTCAGGGCACTTTTCATTGCAGAAACACAAAGCTCAGCAGGCAGAAACTCAAGGGAAATGATGAGCGTCCACCGTCCTGGTGGGGAAACTCTTGAGATAGTCTAAGAGAGGCCCTGAATTAGTTCCTCTCCAGCTTGTGTTTCAGAAGCAGTAGAGTGTAGTTATCAGTCTAGAAGAAGCACAGCACAGGTCAGGTCTCAAGCCAGACTGTCTAAGTTCAAGACCTTATGCATCAGTCAACCACCAGGCAACCTCAGGTGAATGAAAAAAAAAGTCTATCTAACCCACCATTAACAAACAACAAACAAACAAAAACAAGAAGAAAGAAACAAGTACAGAATGATCTTCCTTAGTCCAGATTAAAATTTATAAAATGAAGGTGATGACATCTTATACACCTCGAAATGCTGCTGTGAGTACGTATTAACAGTGGTGCTTATTCGTATGTACTCTAATTAGTGTGTGAAATCAAACGAAAAATAATGAAAAATATCACATGAGCAGAAGCACAAAGTAAGATCTACAGAAGCAATGGCTGGCACAGCTCACTTCCTGTAGCCCCCAAGATGCTTGAAACCTTAATTCTCATGGACAAGAAAGTGCATTTCCTTCCTCTGAAAAAGGAAGGATGGGAGAATCATTGGATCGTTCAGGTTTGCATATTTTCAGCCTACTGTCAAGGAAACCTGAGATGGGAAAAGCCAGTTTTCAGGGACTAGAGGACCAACATATTCCTGCCCTATAACTTACCCTTAGCAGGGCTCTAAAGGAGGCCACTGCTATGGGCTGTGTCCATGAATCATATGAGCTAACATTTAGTTTCTTTCTTTTTGACTCAAAAGCCTGTTGAAATCATATTAATAAAGTTCTATCTTTTCTTTTCATCTTTTTCTTTCTCCCCACAACCCCCTCTCTCTCTGGGCAGCGGTCTCATCCTGTAACCCAGGTTTGCTTTGAACTTGTGACTTCAGAGTCCTAAAGCACCCTCAGATGGGTATATGTCACTCAGTCTAGTACTTTATTTTAAAGACTATCTAGTAATTTATGTTAATCTTTGGGAAACAATCAGATGCTTTATTCAGCTTTTAAACTCTTATCTCCAGATTCGCCCGTGGAGGATTATTGTTACAGCTGCTTCCAACAGCTTCCGTTCGTTTCCAGTCCTTCTCACACTGTAATCGGCAAAGTTCTCTTAAGGCAATTTCAAGATTGTGTCATCAATCTTGGTCTTTTAATTTATGTGGTGGAATTTACTTGTTCATTGGTGTGAATAATTTCCAATATCTTGCCAAACAGCCTGTGGCAAGCGACTATACAAGTCGTATATATTAAAATTTTCTGTTTGAGTGGAATGCAACAAAAACAAATTATGCTGAAAAGTGAATGTCACTGGATTGCAGGCACTCATGAGTAATTAAAAATTCCTTTCTTTTAAATCTGTAATTAAGACAACAAATTTGCCTTACATATTTGAGAGGCAATAGTAGAACACACGAGTCCTGTGCCTTCAGTGCTCCATTTGGCTTTATTGTTATGGGTGTTATTTTTACCACAAATCTGCATAAATGCCTCATATATCATTCGGCCTCGTATCCCAGAACCTACTGTTAAAATCTGTTAAAATCTGAAGAACTAGTAGTTAGAGACCAGTTTTGTTGTTTTTATGTACTCAGCTTGCTCTTTCAAGTTGTGCTCATGAGAAAGTACTCACTGGTTTCACGAAGTATTATGAAAATCCTGTAGTAGCTCAGAACATTTACAACCTGGTGAAGGATGCCGTGGTTTAAAAGTGTGTTTTCAGGCAGAGATGCCCGACCAGTCCTGGGGATAGCCAGTTGGGTCTGGCTCTTATGTCTAGTGAACTCCTGCTGTGAGCAGCTGCCTCAGTAGAGCACGTGAATAGAAGACACCAATTTGGGATGTAGAGTGTCTTCTGGCAGCAGCAACATCTGGCCCTGCTAGTAGGCACTGGGTATGGTCCATGAGATATCTTATTGTTGCCAGGTGATAATCCTACCAGCTGCAGAACACAAAGAAGACATACGGAGATTAGGAGATTAAGGAAGGTGTGAGAAGAATCACCTTGCAAGAGCACACAGCTCTGTAGCAGTCCTAGTTGAGGCTTGAGGTATGGATGTACTTGTTTACCTCTGTGTAACTCATCTGCTGAGCTGTTCGTTGCTGTTACGTCCCTGTGATGGAATCCAACTCAGCTTCACACCTGTTCTCACAGTGCATGCTCATTTGGCAAAGCAGACCTTCAACTTATCATAATGGAAAACTGACTGGGTTTGAAACTCATTGGCATTGTTTAAGAAAATTAATTATATTGTTATGTACAATAAGAATAATTCTTCCATTTTTTAAAAAATAAATTTATGTCTAAGTGTGTGTGTGTGTGTGTGTGTGTGTGTGTGTGTGTGTGTTTAAGTGCAGGTCCCTGAGGAGGCCAGAACTGTTGTTGGATCCTCTGGAGCAGGAAAGAGTTACAGGTGTTTGTGGGCCATTAGCGTGAACTGCTGAGACATGTTTTCAGTCAGATTCCTACATTTCTTTAAATATAAATTAATAATAATAATAATAATAATAATAATAATAATAATAATAATAATGGTTTTTTTCGAGACAGGGTTTCCTTGCTGAAACTCTGGCTGTCCTGGAACTCACTCCGTAGACCAGGCTGGCCTCGAACTCACAGAGATCTATACCCGCCACTGCCTCTGAGTGCTGGGATTAAAGGCGCACACCACAAAGAGAACATAGCTACATTTTAATCCAAGTGTCAGGGGATCTCAGCATTTTCTTCTTGCTTTCTTAAAAGCTTTGGGAAACCCAAGCCTCTGGGGCTTTTCAGTGATTCACACATGGTCTGTTCTCCCAGGTGCTCTCAAGGCTGGGAACCCACGGGGCTCTCTCGTTGCCTGCCGTGAACATGCAGTTGACTCCTCATAAGTACAATCATCCTCAACTTATAACTTGAAGATACTTCCGTATCCACGCTTGTTTCCCATCAAAAGACAAGTGCAATGGTTCACACCCAACTACAAATCAGGCTGAAAAGCGGTGCAAGAGGAGTCCATTTGGTGGAAGCTTACCCTGCTAGCCAAAGGTCTCCAGGAGTTTTCTAATAAGAGTTCAGAAACTTCCCTTTTCCAGCCTCTGCAGTAGGTCAAGGGTTGTTCTGGAGGACAGCCCACCCCAGACCTAGCATCCCATCCATTTCCTCCGGGTGCAAGCTTCTCCCAGGTCTCCAGGCTTTTCTGGAGAAGCCTGTCTCCCAGCTTCCCTGCAAGGCCTTTGCTTTTAGATGCCTCAGACCTGTGAACTCAAGCCAGCTCCCAGAGACTTCACAGAAGGCGTTCCCGGGTGGCTGGCCGACTGCCCAGGGGGCGGGACTGCACCCTGCTCTGGGTCGCCCTCCAGGTTCTGCGCCCTGGGGGCCTGGCAGCGGCAGAATCTTACCGGCACCTGGTGGGGTGGCCCAGGAGCAGGCGCCCCTCCTGCCTCCGCCCCCAGGGTGTTGTTCTCCTGGTCTTGGGCTCTTTCTCTTTCACTTTTCTTTTAGTCAGGGTTGGCACTCCCGGGCTGGAAAGTGAGCTGGGGAAACCCTGGCTGATTCGCCCCTCCTGCCTCGATTTCTCCCGCAGGCTGCCACCCTGCACCCTGCAGCAGCCAGAACTCGATGGAGGTACAGAATGGGTGGTGGTGGTGGTGGATCAACAATGGAATTTTTCCCGAAAGCCTACGCTCGGGGCCCCTCCCAGCTCTGGCTCTGCTCCTGTCTCCCCACCAGCTGCGGGCCAGGCCGCCCCGCCCTTTTGACCGAGACTCCAATACTCAGTGGCACTATATGCAGAGTATTTTCCCTTCTGTCCAGCCATTCTTCTCCGGGTTCTCCCCTACATCCTGCCCTTGCAGAGTAGCTCAGTTTGCCTGTCCTCCTGCTAGTCTCTCCAGCCCGCAGCGCACAGTAGTTTGCGGTGCACCAGGCTCTGCGCTGCAGAGACCTCACCAGGGCTGGCCTGGGGGAAGCAACGCGTGTCTGGCTGCCTCTGCCCAGCTGCAGAGTTGGACGAAGACAGGATCCTGCTGCTTGGAAGGCTGGGTTCCACATCTAATCGAGCTCGGAGAGGTCAGGAAAGGTACCAGTGCTTCTCTCCTTACCGCATTCCCCTTCCAAAGTTCTGCTGGCCCCGGCGAATGGATGCATACTTGGACTCCTCTCTCTCTCTCTCTCTCTCTCTCTCTCTCTCTCTCTCTCTCTCTCTCTCTCTCTCTCTCTACCTCCCTTTGCAAAGTTACTCATCTCTTTCTTGGTGATGATGCGTCTTCTAGGGAAAGAAATGTATTAGCAACAACTTAGCTCAAGTCACTTAAGGCTTAGCAATGCAACTGTCTGTCTGAAATGCAATGCAATGTGGGAAGACTGTCCTGAAATAAAATCAGTACTCAAAGGGGGTTTAGATGAAAACCCAACTTTTTCAAGTGGTTTTGAGACTGCAAGGCTTCAAGAATACAGAGCTCAAATGAATTTCTGTAATCCCCTGAATTTAAGATTATGTTAATTTAGCTTCCAAGGATGTGTAAACCACAACACTGTAAGCCTCTCAGGTTCCAGATTCTTAAACAGAGTCCATCAGAAGCCCAAAATAGAAGTGAAGTGATTGCCAGCAGCTACTTTCCACTGGTGATTTTAAGTTGATTTCTGATTCTCTCATTGATGGCAGGTTTCTGCCAGTGACATCACTCACACTCACCTTTCTCTGTAGCAGGGGTAAATAAAGAGATTAGTAAGATCCCCCCATCTTTCTGTGAAGAGGCTGCTAGTTAGCTCCTTATCTACAGTGAATACTCGCTAAAATTTGAAGGATTTCCTGAAGAAAATGCAGCAGACATGATGACAGGGAAAGGCATTCAAGAAGGAATGTCAGCATTAAGGGACTAGGCACAAAGCAATAGTCATTTGTGACTTTTAGAGTGAAGCAATAAATAAAACCAGGAGTTTGACTTAACATGTCCAAACATCAGAAAGCACTTCAGGCTTGTTTTAAGTGTGTCTCAGAGTCCTGATCTCCTCTGGGAGTTTGCAGCCTGACTCTGATGTCTCCTCTTGCCTTGTGATCAGTTTTGCAACATGATAGATGGGTAAGGTTTTCCCTAGCTTTTGGGTATCTGCCTGCTGGTTGGCAGGCAGGGGCAGCTCCCCAGGGTGTTGTGCTAGTTCTGGTTGGAATTTTCCTGTAGATTGCAGGTGGGTTAAAGGAAAAATCCTGTGCTGCTTTCTTGTTCAAATCTGTGTCAATTATAGAAAATGTCAATAGCTATGTTGCATTATATAACATTTGTCGATGACATAGAGTTTTATAAACTAATTTCAAAGATGAAATAAATGGCTTAAGGTTATTGAAACAGAATTTTGAGACTGAAGAATTTTGACAGTGGAAATCACTCCAGCTAAGGTATGCTGACCCTCAGTAATTTCAGGAAGGCTGAAAAAGGAACTCTGTGGATTTTCTTGAGGGTGATATTTGTAATGCTAATTAGTTCTATAAATGGATGTCAGGCTCAAGCCTCGAAAAACTTAAGACTTTAGACATTAGTCTGGTTTCTCCTGGATTTTTCTGCTTTTTTGTTGTGTGTGTGTGTAACTATTCTTCTGAATTCTGGTTAATGATAATACAGGAAATACTGTTTTCAGCCCACAGCCTGAATTTTGGGTAGTAAAAATGAGTAGCAGCCAACAACTTACATTCTAAGCCCCAAATATTGTTCAAAGTATGCATGTTCTTACAAAGTGTCCTAAGGGGCCATATGCGGTACCCAGTAAATATAATATCAATAATGGTGCGTCTGGTGCATCAGTGTGCAAAGTACTCAATAACTTCTCCAAGGAAGCAGATGTTGGAGGGCTGGCCTCTTCCAGTCCCGACAGACCTAAGATTGCACTGCTGATTAAAGAAAAAAAGAATTCCCACAGTTTGACAGTGGTGACTACTATTTCATTTGGGGACAATGTTGTGAAGCCTCAGTTCTGGTGTCAAATTAATACTAATTTGATTACTGATTTGATACTTAATTGATTGAGCTGACATTATTAATTACATATTTAAAGATTATAATCACATAGTATCTGTATATATTTGATTCCTTAGAGAGATTTATGGCCCCTGAATGAAAATATCTGCCTAACGTATACCAGTCTTATAATAATGACTCACAATGGGCAAACCTGGAATGACTTCTGTACCTGAAACTCTCTGTTTGCCATTCCATTAATCCTAGTAAGAAATTGTAGGACTCGTGGGGGATGGGAGAAGAATCCCCAGTCACATCACGACTGAGGATGTGTTAGCTGATCTTTGAGATGGCTTTTTCAAAAGGCCTGATGTGGTCCAATTGGTGAGAAGCCATGTTCCTCCTTGTCTTTGCATCGGTGGTTCTGGTAACTGCAGGAGATGACTGAAACTCAACATCGCAAGAGCCCGTACCTTGCTTTTGCATTGGTTGGGAGGAAAAATTCTGTGGCGGTGCTGAGAGAAAATGAGTGGTTTTAGGGAGAACTGGAATGCAATTCATTAACTATTATTTCATATTGTATTTCAGTTAACTGATATCAAAATTACATATGCATGTATATATGCATATATTTATATATCTTACAGGTTTGTATATGCGTGTGTGTGTGTGTGTGTGTGTGTGTGTGTGTGTGTGTTAGCAGCTGTTGTCAGATAGAAGGGCTGTATTAAATTGTATTTGGACTACATTGAATGGACAAGCAAGCTTAACCTAGAAATCCTGACTGAGATACTGAAGTAAAAATTGCTGGTAACGGTGCCTAATGTGAACCTGAAAGTTATGAACAGGAAGGCTCTGGTGCCTCAGGCACCGTGCTGGCTGGCACGTTATAGGCACAGCCCGTTGAATTCTAGCACTATTCCGTGCTTGCGCCTACTGTACCGGTGAAAGGTGCCTTGGCCACGCCTTTCCATACAGAGTAGGATCTAGTAGCTAGTGAGACATCGCTGAGACTTATTCTGACCCTAAAGTTAAAATTCTTTTTGTAGATATCATGTTCTTTGTGTTAGTTTAGCGAGAAAAAAACCCATATTTGTGCTGGTAAGCAGGCATTGGCCATCATTTGAGCGATTATTTTGCTTTGTATTAAAAATGATCTTTTCTTAAAGCATTATTCCAGGCCAGAGAGGTGGCTTGTTGAGTAAAGGAGCTGACTACATCACCCTGGTGACCTGAATTCAAACCCTGGAACCCATGTGAAGGTGGAAAGAGAGCCCGTTCCATAAAGTTGTCCTCTGATCTCACACATGGTGGCGCATGTGCCTCCCACCCCCATCATGCATACACACACACTGTTGATAAAAGTCAAATTAAAAAGCAGGTATTCAGTGCTGGGGTCAGAATTAGGAAATGGAGGTTCTTCCGGTCATTTCATTCGTCAGTATCTGTGTACATTCTCCTTTGGAGGCAGAGTGCACGGGTGTGTTTGAGGCATGTCTTACACCACTGCAGGGTAGGGGATATAGAGAGACAGTATAGTGGTCTGAGGATCCGAGTGTGAACACGTGTTTGCTCTCAATGCTCATTTCTTTTATGTCTTGCGAGGTCACAGACCACATTCGGAGGGTGATAGAAATTATTTTGACAAATGAAGAAATAGAAACTGAAAATGATCAAGGGTGGAGTTTGGGGAAGAAATGACCACAGGATCGGTGGGGGAAGGGAGCTGTTGTGACACAGAAAGGGGCCCTGGGAAATCCTTGGCATCCAATAACATTGAGTCATGTTTCTCGATGGTCAGTTTACTCTCGCACTTTCCACCTGAAATGTACAAACCGAAGCAACCCTTGAGAACTCACGACCAAGCTCTAGGGTGACCAAGGAACTTTTCCTTCACTGAAAACTTTCATAGTTAAAGGTATGATTCTCCTATTGTTTTGTGTGTGTTCCTGTTGGGAAGGGTTTATAGAGGCATGTGTGTTGGAGGGGGGTGTCATTCCTTAGGAGCATCATTTAATGTTTCTTGAGACAGGGTTTCTCACAGGCCTGGAACTCATCAGTAAGGCTGGGGTGGCTGGTCAGCAAGCTGTGGAGATCTGCCTGCTTCTGCCTCCCAGTGCTGGATGACAGTCTCAGGTCAACTTGTCTCGTTCTTTTGAAATGTGTGTTCTTGTGATCAAACGCAGGTCCTCAGGCCTCTGAAGCAAATGCTCTAACAACTGAGCTATCCTTTCTGTCGAGCTTTTGTCCTTACCTTTGTCCAACAAAAATAAGTACATAAAATTGGAATGAAATATTATCAAGTCATTTTATCATTCAAGACTATTCTCGTTTGTGTTATTTTTAATATTTTTAATGCATAACCCAAATACATTGTGAACTTTTAAAATAAGTGAGAACTAGGCATAAAACTAACACCATGTTGGAAATACAGATCAAAGAAGTGGACAAGACACTAATGCCAATGCTTTGAAGGCTTCTCCTAGATGAACATTTCCCCAGTAATGTGGCACCCTGGAAGAGCAAGCTACATGGTGAGACTCTGGGTAGGAGAAGGGTGCATCTTTCTTTACACAGTGGGAGAAAGGTAACTCTGAAAAGGGAAGAGGGAAAGGAAACCCAGGCTCATTGAACAAAAGCTTCTCTGCATGCAGTGAGCATGAGTTTTTAGTTTTGTGAGAACTCTGTGCCCTTTTCTCCTTTGTCAAGTGGTAGAGTACTCAGTGAGATCTCTGATCTCATTCTGCCTGATCTTCACCCCTCCCCTGGGCTTCTGGATAACCATTGCTAACTGGACAGAGTGGGAGCACTAGAGAACATAGTTTGGCCACTGTGGAGGGCCCCCTGGTTATCAATGGAACTGAGTGTATGTATTGCTTGGGTAAGCATACTCCTCATCATCTCTTCTAGATGCAGCTCTGCCACGCTGCCTCTGCTCTTCCACATTTTGTCATTTCATGATACCCCGTGAGTCATGTCTAGATGAATCTGTGAGTACCAGGTTCAGCCAGAGATGCTGTTTCAAACGAACAGGTTGGAAAGTGGTTGAGGAAGACATCTGATTTACCTCTGTTGTCCACATACATGTGCACACTCGGGCATATACACACATGTACGCATGATGATGTGACAATGTATTCTTTATGCCTAGCCAAGAGCTGGCCACGGAATTGGTTTGTATTGCCTTCCGTTAGAGCCAGCCACATCACTCAAGAGTTTGATGGCTGAAAGAGGCTGAAGAGGAAGTAGGAGACAGAAGTCATATAGGGGAAAATATTGAACTAAGGTAATAAGATCAGTATTTCAGGGAAATATTTGGGGGTAGAATTAATGATGGAAAAGACCAATTAGAGCTTAAAGAGTCATCTGGAAATTCAAGTAGTTGATTCAAGTGTGCAGTCTTTTGCCTATTATCTGATCAAGGACATAGCTCTAGTTTCGCCACCCTCTTTTTTTAAAATAATAGACCTTTACTATCATGTATGCTCTAATTTCTCCTATTAAGAAAAATATTAAGCTGGGTGGTGGTGGCCCAAGCCTTTAATCCCGATACTTGGGGGGCAGAGGCAGGCAGATCTCTGTGAGTTTGAGGACAGCCTGGTTTACAGAGTAAATTCTAGGACAACCAGAGTTACAACAGAGGATGCCTGTCTCAAAAAAAAAAAAACAACATTTTTTTTTGTTAAAAAAGAAAAAAAAATAGCCTAATGTTCTTTGGTATATTTGGCATATTTCTTTTCACCATATCTACTATATATCCTACTGTATAGAAAAATTTCAAACTTACCTGAAATTTCCCAATTCTTAGACTTTTTGAACAAACCAGAATTTCATACTGTTATGTGCTAAGACTTTTCCTGGGGAGATGCAACACACACACACACAAACATACACACACAAAACGCACACAGACACATACACACAAGCACTCAAACACACACCTACAAACACACACACAAACACTCAAACTCACACATATATACACATGAACACACACACACACAAACACACACACAAACACATACACACAAACACTCAAACACACACATACAAACACACACACAAAAACACACAGAAACATGCTCATACACACACACACATCTACTCGCTTCAGGTATGAAGCCTATAACTGATTGAAGTGTATATACCACCAAAATCCAACATTTAGAAATCAGGATTGCTTACACAAATATGAGTAAGGGTTTACTTACAGGAGCAGCAATGACTCAAAGACATCTGCATCACCACAGCTCCCTCCAGCTTGGGTGACAACTCATAAAAGCTAGAAACCTAGAACACACTGCCTAGCCTGCAGGCAGCTCAAAACAGTTGAAGATTGCCCGTTCCAGGTGACTCAGTTGAGTCTCTTCCTGGCAGCGCATCTGGTTTCTGCTTCTGCTGCGTAGCTGGTCTGATCTCAGAGTCCTCTGTCTTTGCTGCTTGGCTTGTCTGAACGTCTTCTTTGTAACTTGCCTTTTCTGAGACTGACTCTCAGTGAGTTTTGATTGTTCACTCGGGGAGGGAGGGGCGTAATGAATCTGGTGAGTTTCAGGGACATCCTGAATCTATCTTGAGATGCCACTGTTTGTCTGAAGGAGCATCCCTGGAGGATAGAAGGTTTGGATCTGGGAAGAAACCACTACATAGCACATGCCAACGTCTCCATTGAAAGTGTACCTCTCTTGGTAAAGATTATTCAAAGAATCTAGGCATAGTTAACACTGTGAATTAGGTCTTGGTTCTCTTCCCGTACGTCCTTCCCCACTCTATCCCCATCTTTACCTTGCTATTACGTCACCAGCAACTATTTCGCTCCTTCACTAGCTGTTTATTTCTCAACCAGTAGTTGTAGGAGAATCTGAGAGCTGGGTCCCTAAACCTGATCTTTACCTGGTCTTCCTCCTCTCATATTCTTGCCCTGACTCATGGATGTTAATGCGTTCATAGGCTGATGATTCATACATTTATGTCACTAGTCATGACCTCCTGCATGAACTCCAGCCTCATATTCAAAGTCTGTTTATCATCCCTGATTAGATTGGATTATCAACTTTACTCCATAATTCACTTGGCCCAGAGTCCTTCCTTCGTTCCTTGCCGGCAGTCCCACTCTTTAATTTCTATAAAGAAAAACAGTGAGTAAGTCAGCGTGAGTTATTTTTAATTTCTATTTTTCTCATGACCACGCTGACTTTGCCACCAAATTACTTAGCCGTGCCTTTGAGTGATATTCGGGGTCTAAAGGTTAGCCACGGTGGACTTTGACAGTCTTTGCCACCTCCTGCCCTGTGGCTTATCACATCACTGTCTGTAGCTCAGACTTGAAGCATTTAAATTAGGTCTTTAAA